>JAFMOB010000247.1:357662-406529 GCA_018985215.1 Larimichthys polyactis
CAGTCATCCAGATACTGGTAGGTCACCCGAGATAAACAAGCTGGTTGAATTAGGTGAAAGACCAAAGATAACATAAAGGCACATTTCAGAGTCTGGACTCAAAAATGTGGACTCATTGTACTTAATTGTGTGTCAATGATGTTCACGACCAAATTAAACTTCTTTGCAGCAAAGACTGAATCAGACTTTGAATTTTGAATTGCTGCAGTTTTAAACACTAGATACAGATCGCTCCTTTAACCTCTGTCTGTCAGGTGTACACGATGGTGGACTACTGCCCACTGCAGGACTCCTCCATCCCCTGTCCTGATGCAGGAATGGCGTTCAGCAGAGGAGACCTGCTGGAGGTGGTGGACCAGTCGGACGGGCGGTGGTGGCAGGCCAGAAAGCTGCACTGAGTCCTGCGCTGGTCTGATTCCCTCTGCCAGCATGTTGAAGAGGTGACACCTGACCTCATCATTCTCAGCCTTACAGAGCCGGAACCACCATTAAACATGTTTGAACTACACAAAGGAACTGAACGGTTTCTTGAATGTGCTTCTGAAGGTCACTGTAAACTCTGAGAACTTTAAATACTGGATGAGAACATGAAACCATGAAGACAGTTCCTGGCAGACAGTTTGTTTGTTGCATGTTTCACATTGTGGTCATTTGGTTTATGGCTGCAACTGATTTGAATTATTCAATATGTTTTTGTAGAGGAATCGATGAATGAGGCTTCAATGTTTGTTGCACTTTTTTTTAAAGAGATATGAGATAACTTTTATCACGTTGACAAATAAAAGCAGGAATTTCAGATGAACGATGCGTTCTGTATAAAGCGAGCTTAATCATCGTCCTCTCTTTCTATCTTGCAGTAAACAGAGGGAGCAGTGGGGGTGTCACCTCTACAGGTTCATTACCTGCATCAGACCCGTGAGGACTCCTCATTATTATTATTAACATAATGTGTCCAGGTAGAGACTCTACCACAGCTTCCCAACCCATTTATTGTATCTCAGCATTTCATTGATTTCTGTGAATCAAACTAAAGTGAAAGTTTCGTATTAGAAAAGTTAAAACAAGCAAAGAGCTCAAAGAACAACGAGAAGAAAACAGTGAATGTGTCAGATTAAAAAAAAAACAGAGACACAGATCGTGAACTTTGAACTTTGGACTGTGATAATCAATCAAAGTTCATTTTGTCTGCATGTAGTAGGCAGCTCGCTGCCTGCAGGGGGGGCTGTTGGTCTGTCTATGAACCTCATTGTGTTTCTTTGCTCCCTGATGGCCTCAGTCACCATGAATGAAAACGGTGAGTGTTTCACTTTGGTTTCTGTGTGACTGTGTGAGCCCTTCATATTCCTACAGTCCTCACACACCTTCAACAAAGACGTTTGTGTTTAACAGTTTTAATGCTTTTTGAATCAATTTTTTTGGCCCTTTTCAAGCTTTATTTTGACAGAGACAGCTGAAGAGTGACAGGAATGTGGAGAGAGACGGGGAACGACATGCGGGAAAGAGCCACAGGTCGGTTTCGAACCCACGGCAAGAACTGAACCTTTGTACGCGGGACGGCTGCTCTACCAACTGAGTCTCTTTTTGTCTTCCAGACGATGGAACACATTCTGACGACCAAACACAACAGACTGTGGTGGACTGTGTGTTCTGACAGCTTTCTATCAGAACCAGCATGAACTTCTTCAGCAATTTGAGCTACAGTAGCTCGTCGGTTCGGCTTCTCTGCCCAAACTTCGCTTTGGCTTTTATGTTCTGACCCGGCCATCACAGTTTGGTTCTGGTCCTGAAGCTGCCTGGTGTATCCTGACAGGAGCCATGACAACTGACAGGAGCCATGACAACCAGGTCATCAGTGTGATCAGGGTGTGAGTGTCATGGCTGATCGGTGCAGACGTGGAATAAATGACGTTTGCATGAATTCATCCATCAGTGAACTGACTCTGTGGAATGATTGACTCTGATTAAACCAAGAGTTGAACTCTGAGTCTGACTCTGATATTACTGATGGAGTCTACCTGGGTGAGACAGTTAATTAGTCAGTTCATTTAGTTTGTTAATTGATTAATATACATCTTGCACTGCCTGAAATGTTGACGATAAATAAAATAATGAATTCAACACAAATAACTGAATAAATATGTTTTCATCACGAACATGTTTTCCACGTTATCAGCTGAAACACAGTTTGTCTCTTACATGTGCACATACAGTTCATCAGATGTTATTCATTCATTTCCCCGTGTGATGCTGTGTCTGTAGTTTGAGTAAAATAAATGAATTGTTTCCCATCAGCTGGTTTCCGTCGAAGTTTCCGTCTGTGGAGGAGGACGTCCTACAGGAGGACACGGCAGTCCAGCACCTCCTGCTCACCCCTACGAGGAGGTGGCTTTGTACCAGCGCCCCCCGCAGGAGAACCACCGCCTCATGAACTTACACCTGAGCACCCTGAACGGCTGTTAAAGGTCCAGTGTGTCAGATTTAAGGGCCTCCTTTTATAACACAGAATATAATCTTGAATGTCTTTGTTACGTTACAACGAGTCTTTTATACGCACAGTCTGCCATGTTGCAAGATGTCACTAATTCGGCCCTTGAACATGAAGTTCTTCATAAATTCTCAAAAACTCGTTTTAAATTAAATTTATTGAGTTTGTATATTCATACAGTTTATGATGACAGAAGTTATTATTATTTACTCATTTAGTCAAATATTTTTAACATATTTGGTCATTTGAGCTGTGTTTTGTTATTTTTGTGAAATGTAAAATCTACAGATTGATTCATCATTAAACTTCATTTAAGTTTCAGATCAGACGTGGCTGCAGTAATCCCTCCACAGTCTTTGTTCTGCATCTTATTTTGACTGTTTTAGAATTTGAATTGGTCTCTCACAAGTTTATTAAGCTGAAACACTAAATCACCTTTACGTGTGTAAAACACTGTTCAGGTTTTTTTTTTCTTCCTTGTGTCAGCACATGGTTTGACTTCATATTTTCACGTGTTCCCTCTGAACAGGAGCTTCAGCTTCAGGTAGCTCCCCTTAGAAAAGCTTCTTTGTTTAGTTGCCTGTCTCTGAAGAGAAGTGTCACTTTCCACTGTTTGTGCTATTTCTGTATTCATAGCAGCGATAAACACTTTTTGACCATTAACAAGTGTGAACTCCTGTTTATGTTACACTCCTACACCGAGACCAGCCGTGTCCAAACGTCTTTTAAAGACGGCCAGATGGGACATTGTGAAGACGCCCGGGGTCCAACAATCAGAGTTACATACAGATGCACTGTTCTATAACTATTTAATCTTTTTTTTAAATGTAAAAAGCAGCTCTTCTTTCTGTCACATCAGAGTCAGATCACAGAACAAACTGTATGAACACGTTAAACTGAAGGAAGCTGATCCAAACCTGAAGCTCGTGTTCATTTTAAACAGGATTATTATGAGTAATAAAGTCTGAACATTTCAGTTTGAAATGTGTCGCTCTTCTCTTTCACAGGATCATTCACAAAGTCAGATTTTCTGAATGATGAGCTACATAACAGCAGCAGTTATGTCCTTACAGGTTATTCCAGACAGACAGTATCTGACAATCCTAGCAGCCTATAAATAATATATTATAAGAATGAAGCTTTGGGCCGCATGGAATCTGTCCACAGGCCGTGATTGGCCCCCGGACCAGACTTTGGACATAACTGCCCCAGACGGAGACGTAACAGGCGACTTCTTGCTCGCTCACTCTCTCCTTTTCTCTTCTTATGCAACGTCCTCTTCACTCTCACTGTACAAAAAGCAGCTGTGGACTAAATATTCACATTTATAAACTCATTCAGTGCTTTTATTTTGAAGGGCACCTCCACAGAACCAAATAACGTCAATTTTTCAGAATAAAAGCAGAAAGACTTCATTTAAGTTGTAATAAAGTCTCATTACATGATGAATATTTGATGGCAGAATGTTGAGGACCTGAAGAACTGTTCTTTCTTCTGGAAAGTAACTAAATACATTTACTCAATACTCTAGTGAAGTACAAATTGGAGGTATCTGTACTTTGGACAGTTGGTCAGACAGATGTCACTTTGAGCTGTTTAATTAGGACCAAAATATAGAATCAATGGATTCATCCAAATATTGAACCATATCAACTCCAGCAGTACAATGTCAGAATCATCTAATGATAGAATATAGTTTATATACTGGATATCATCACATCATGACACCTGAGCCTGAAACTTATTGAATAACTGTTGTCAATATTTTTCTCATTTGTTCATCATTTTGACTTTGTGTCCGACAGTGGAGCTGATCTCAGAGCAGTTCAGACTGCAGCGCTGACAGTCATCTCCACTTGTTGTGATTCCTCCGTCAGTCTCTGCTGGATGAAGCTCTCCTCTCCACTCCACCTCCCAGTAACATGGCCCAGTCAGAGCTGATGCTGCTGCTTCAACCTCTCTGGATCATCAGGACTCAGCTGATCCTCTCTCAACACAAACACCTTTCTTTTCCATGACTCCCACCTGATGAGAGAAGCAGACAGACAACAGAAGTCATGAATCAGTGTTTCCAGAGACTCCCTTCATCAGCTGTCAGTCAGTGATGCAGCACATCCAGTATAAAGACCAGCAGGACTTCAGTCCTGTTCAGACACAAGTGGAGCGGCTGTGTAGCGTAGCCAGCTTCCTGTCAGCTCTCATGTTAACGTGTTGGAGTGAAGCTCACAGACCTGCATCAAGTCTGTTGACTCTGCACATTTCACTCAAGGACACAGTGGAAATAAAGTGCTGACAGTCCCTGAACGCATCATCAGTGCAGAAACAGAGAGACGTTCACTGCTCACTTTCATTTTCAGCTGTGGGTCCTGGACTTCAGCAGAGGTTCTGCTCTGTACAAAGACCACATGCTCACTAAATGTAATGATGCTTCTTTGCAGGCTTCAGTCAGACTGATCTGAGAGCTGTGACAAAGATGAACTGATCAGTTCTTTAGTGTTGGAATGAGAGAACAAACACTTTGAGATCAGATTTACAGGAAATACTGGATCTGTGCTTTGATACTAACTGTGTTTAGTACAATACTGCTGACACCAACATGGACTGACTGCAACCCTCTACTGACCTCAGAGTCTGCAGACTGCAGTGTGGACTCTGCAGAAAATCACACAGCAGCTTCACTTCTGAATCCTTCAGGTAGTTGAATCTCAGGTCCAGCTCTGTCAGATGGGAGGGGTTGGACTTCAGAGCTGAGGCCAGAGAAGCACAGCTGATCTCTGACAAACTGCAGTCCATCAATCTGAATAAAGAATAAATGATGTTGATAAAAATCCATTTATAATCCAATCAGATGTGTTCAGGTTTGAAATGTGCAGCTCAACATTACTATGTCCTAATCAATGAGCTTTTCTCTAAAATGAGTAGAGTGACTTTGTCATTGTGTTATTGTGGATCATCATAATGTCAGCCTTCTACAGACATCATCCAAACGTCAGCACAACATTCAGACAACCATTCAGTGTGAGTGTGTGTGTGTGTGTGTGTGTGTGTGTGTAATATTTTTACTTCAACAAGTAAACTTGATCATTTCAAACTAATGTGAGTTCAGAGGATCTTCTGTATACAGATGTGACCATTGACCAACAATTCTAAACATTCATTGACTTTAACTACTAACAGAGACATTTCCTACAGTTTCTTTAAGAAACACAAGTCTTTGTGACTGCAGACTAAATTTAATACAACAAACATGAAAATATGAACAAAAGGACATTTACAACTTTATGGATGTAAGTTATGTCTGAACATAAATTAGCTTCAATTGTTAATTAAACATCAGATCTACAATAGTAACAGAGAGTCAGTGAACTGACCTCAGAGCCTTCAGTCTGCAGTGTGGACTCTCCAGAAAATCACATAGCAGCTTCACTCCTGAATCCTCCAGGTTGTTGCAGTTCAGGTCCAGCTGTGTCAGATGGGAGGGGTTGGACTTCAGAGCTGAGGCCAGAGAAGCACAGCTGATCTCTGACAAACTGCAGCGCTCCAATCTGAATAAAGAATAAATGATGTTGATAAAAATCCATTTATAATCCAATCAGATGTGTTCAGGTTTGAAATGTGCAGCTCAACATTACTATGTCCTAATCAATGAGCTTTTCTCTAAAATGAGTAGAGTGACTTTGTCATTGTGTTATTGTGGATCATCATAATGTCAGCCTTCTACAGACATCATCCAAACGTCAGCACAACGTTCAGACAACCATTCATGTCGACACAGATTAATAACATGCTGCTGATCTCAGTCAAGTCTGGACTTAGAGGATCAAATCAAATCAGACATGTTGGACTAAAAACAGTTTATTATTTATTCCATGACCTTCTGACTGTGTTTGGTGTCTTAGTGGGTAAATGTCATTCAAAGGAGAGGTCTACATTTGTTCAAGTGTGTCTTCAAACAGCAGCCACATGTACATTCAAAGAGTTATTGGTGGCAGTCATCATCCCTCCGTCCATACTGAGTGGGAAGTGCTCTCTTGAATCCTGTTGTGTTGTGACGTTTTGGCCTGTTTTAGGCTGCTGTTTATTACTCTGAGCTCTGGTTTAATGCACACCACACCACAGCAGCTGTGAGGGTTGTCTGTAGCAGCCATATCAGCTTCTGATATCATGAAGATCATCACAGTTCTTCACTTCATCTTTATTGAACTTTGCGTTCACGTCATTCTTGACTTTCTCTAACCTGTCTCTTTCTCTGTTTCCACAGAAGCTCAAACTCTCTGCAGCCTGTTTTTATCTGCTATCATCAGATCTTCAACAACCTCATTCTTATCCGTCACACACTCTACAGCCTCATCAGCACTGACGTCATCTTCACTGACTGATGGACCACAATGTGAGTCTGTGGAAGCTCACAAACTGTCAAACATTTGATTTCTGCACTTTTTGTTACTCTAACAACTGTTCAACCATTCATGAAACCAAAAACATGTCAAACATCAGTCAAGGATTTGAATTGAATACAGTCAGTGAACTGACCTCAGAGCCTCCAGTTTACAGTTTGGACTCTCCAGACCAGCACACAGCTTCTTCACTCCTGAATCCAGCAGCTTGTTGTAGCTCAGGTCCAGCTCTCTCAGATGGGGGTTGGACTTCAGAGCTGAGGCCACAACTTCACAGTGACTCTCTGAGAGTAAACAGTCAGAAAGTCTGTGATGAAACAAATATTACAAAATATGTCATTATGAAAGAGGACACTTCAAATTTTCCAAACAAGTTATGACACTATTCTACTGTTTTTCAGCTCATTTCACATCATGCATCAGGAATTTCAGCAGAAAACATCCACACCACATTTACCAAGAAATGCAGTTTTCTATTATTATTCTTGCATCTAGGTTTTTCAGGTTTTATACATTGATACTTTTTAAAATATTCAACTTGTTCAACATTAACATTTTACATGACGTATCTCTTGCAGACTGTCTAGGAAACAGTATTTTAGCAACGTTTTAATTCGTCCCTCCCCACCCATCCACCATTGGGTTGTAATTATGTGTAATTGGCTCCAAAAACAAACTAGACACTTGTCTGTTGAGTTTCTCTGCAATGCATCAGGAATGGTCCCCAAGTTTCCCCTAAATTATTACTTATCTTATAAATGATACATTCATGAGGCTGTTGTGTTGCACCATTGTTGATAACTGGGCAGCTTGCTTCCTTGCAGTGTCTTAATGTAACTCTTTTAGCAGTAGTAACATCAACTTTAATCAATTTCAAATGTTTAGCTCGAACATCTTTGATGTTTTTTGTACTGTGCAGGAAACATAACCTTGGATTAATAATTATCAAACTCCCCACATTGTTACTAATGCTGTCCATAACCTTTTGCCAAAAAGCTGTTAGTGAGGGGCAACTAAATAATGTGCGCACTCTGCCCCCTGAGCACCAGGTGGTATCAGTGCCAGTTGGTCGGCCCTGCCATAAAATGTCCTCAGATATTTTAGGCAGGCCTCTGGCCTTTAACTGACTAGCCAAGAGTTTACCTGCCTTACCACCTGACTCTACAATTTTAGTTTGAGCCTAAAAAGAGTGTACTCAGCTCTCTTGGATAATATTTTATTAAGCCATATTTAGCTCTGACTAAGGCTTACCCTGACACCCCACCGGACACCTCTTTGTCACGTCACGGCTGTTTTGGTCCGTCCTGCACTACCTTCAAACCCACCAGGAGCCTTTCAGAAGCGTTTATCCACCAGACTTTGTTTACTTGCTCAGATTTGGTCATTTTCCTGGTTTATGTGTTTCTAAATATGCTTCTACATCTGTAAATATGCTATGTAGTTCTTTTGTTTCTCTTTTGTCTGTTTTACGACCAGCAGTTTGCATGGGGTATTTTATTTTGAAAATCCACCAGATTCTCTATGCTGTTTCTGTTTCTGTGCTCTGTGTAAATTGACACGGGCTGCTCACGGCTTGAACATGAAGCTGAGCGGAGGCCCGCTTCTGGGACGCTTCTGAACCGGACTGTGGTGGAGCCGGTTTGGTTTTAAACATTGACTAGAATGGTTGCGCATCACTGCAGCAACCACCTGGTGGAATTTCGGGGTAAGAGGCAGGAGTCTGTGGGCTTAGTCCAGTATTGTTCTTCCAGTCTCCTGATTTCAGTTTCATACCATCTGTTTTTTTTTTCTTGATCAAGCTTCTTTAAGGTGGCAGTCTTTTGAATTATTTGAATTTGAACTCCGCTCATGTAAGTTTTGAAGGTGTCCCAGACATAGAATTGTTTTCTAGTTTCAAAGAACAGATAAACTTGTATGTTTTTTTCTCCTGTAGAATGCTGTGTTCATTCACCATGTTTTAGTTCTTTCAGTTATGAAATGGGATTCATTTCAAATGGCATGACTCAGCAAATTTGTACTTCTTCCGCCCCATCACTATGCTGACGCTGCTCCTTTTGGGGGGTTTCTAAATGTTTGTTGACTTTGTCAACAAGAACCAGCTAAAAATCCTTGCCACAGACTTAGGTCCACATAATCTGCAGGAGAAATCTCCCAAGTTGCCATTCTCATTCATTTTATTTTGTATTCCTCAAAATGATTTCTGGGCATGTCTAAAGAAACCGCTGTGAAACAATCAGGAAATAAATTAGTATCCATACTGCTCCTACTGGTGTGGTCCCTTGATCAACGCAGGACATGGGGGCAGTGCAGACTTGCTAATCAAGCGACACCTGGAAACAACTTCCATCCTCCAGTTTAGGCCTTGGTCTTGTGACATGCTGAATATGTGTCCTTGCTGCCTCCTGTCCTTTTGTTTGCTTGACTTGAACTTCAGATCATAATGCTAATGCCCCCAATGAGAAAAATCATTTTATATTGTGTATATCAGAAAAACTTAATGACTAATCTGCACTGATTCATAATGTTCATCACATCTGGACTTACACAGCCTTTCTGCAGTTCCTCACAGCTGGAATCAGTTTCAGTCGTCCCTCATCTGATGTGTAGTACTTCCTCAGGTCCAACTCATCCAGAACCTCCTCTGATATCTGCAGCATGTAGGCCAGAGCTGAGCAGTGGATCTCAGAGAGTTTCTTCTCTGATCTGTTCTCTGACTTCAGGAACTCTTGGATCTCCTGATGGACTGAGTCATCGTTCATCTCCATCAGACAGTGGAAGATGTTGATGCTTCTGTCAGGAGAGATAACATAACTGTTCATCTTCTTCAGGTTGCTGATGGCTCTCTGGATGATTTCTGGACTGTTGTCTGTCTGACCCAGCAGGCCTCCTAAGAGTCTCCGGTTGGACTCCAGAGAGAGGCCATGAAGGAAGCGAACAAACAGGTCCAGGTGACCATTTTTACTTTGAAGGGATTTCTCCATGGCATTCCTCAGGAAGACATGCAAAGACGAGGTGCGGTTTTCATTCCCCCACATTGTCCCAAGAAATGCCGTCAGTACCTCTGTCTTCTTGTTGGTGTAACAGTGGAACAGGTAGACTGCAGCCAGAAACTCCTGAACGCTCAGATGAACAAAGCAGTAGACTGTTTTCTGGAAGATCACACTCTCTCTTTTGAAGATCTCTGTACAAACTCCTGAGTACACCGAGGCCTCTGTGACATCCAGACCACACTGCTCCAGGTCTTCTTGGTAGAACATGATGTTTCCTTTCTCCAGCTGTTCAAACGCCAGCCTCCCCAGCTTCAGAAGAAGTTTCCTGTCAGCCTCCGTCAGCTCCTGTGGACTCGTCTCATGTCCTTCATCGTACTTCTTCTTCTTCCTCTTTGTCTGAACCAGCAGGAAGTGTGAGTACAGGTCAGTCAGGGTCTTGGGCAGCTCTCCTCTCTGGTCTGTGGTCAACATGTGGTCCAGAACTGTAGCAGTGATCCAGCAGAAGACTGGGATCAGACACATGATGTGGAGGCTCCTGGAGGTCTTGATGTGTGAGATGATTCTGCTGGACAGATCTTCATCACTGACTCTCCTCCTGAAGTACTCCTCCTTCTGAGCGTCAGTGAAGCCTCGTACTTCTGTTACCCTGTCAACACATGAAGGAGGGATCTGATTGGCTGCTGCAGGTCTGGAAGTTATCCAGATGAGAGCCGAGGGAAGCAGATTCCCCTTGATGAGGCTTGTCAACAGCACGCTGACTGATGACTCCTGTGTGACATCAGACACGAGCTCTTTGTTGTTGAAATCCAGTGAAAGTCTGCTTTCATCCAGGCCGTCAAAGATGAACAGAAGTTTACAGACAGCGAGCTTCTCTGCTGTGACCTTCTGTAATGTTGGATGGAAAACATGGAGCAGCGTGAGAAGACTGAACCGCTCATCTTTGATCAAGTTCAGCTCCCTGAACGAGAGCAGAACCACCAGACTGACATCTTGGTTCTCCGAGCCCTCTGCCCAGTCCAGAGTGAACTTCAGCACTGAGAAGGTTTTTCCAACGCCAGCGACGCCGTTGGTCAGAACGACTCTGATGTGTCTCTGTTGGTCAGGTAAGGCTTTAAAGATGTCGTGGCATTTGATGGGAGTGTCATGGAGGGTCTCCTTCTTCTTGGAAGCTGTCTCAAGCTGCCTCACCTCATGTTGGGTATGAACCTCTTCACTCTGTCCCTCTGTGATGTAGAGCTCAGTGTAGATCCTGTTGAGGAGGGTTCCACTTCCTGTTTCATCACTTCCTTCAGTCACACGTTCACATCTGGTCTTCAGACTGATCTTATGTTCATCTAAAACCTCCTGCAGACCACCACTCACTAAAACAGAGAAACAAGTTTGAGACTAAACAAAGAAAATGTGACAATCTGCTGATTATTTCATCAGCAATAAAAAGTGATGATAGAAGAATATCTAGAGAAGGAAATGGACAGTCTTACTTTGGACAGTGCTGGTCTGACTGGCTGTCTGCAGTCCACGTCTTGTTCTGGATCTGTCTCCACACTGGGGACAGGAGGAGTCTCCTGATGAAGCAGACTGGTCCCAGTATGAGGTGATGCAGTGTCTGCAGAACCAGTGTCCACAGCTGGTAGAGACCGGATCCTTCAGGACGTCCTGACACCAAACACAGCAGGACGGCTGCTCCTCCACAGGAACATGACTCCTCTTCCTCTCTCTGTGAAGACATTTCTTTATCACTCAAATGATTTGTTGACTGTTGGTGACAAAGATCAAGATTTGGACGACACTGTCTGGAAGCTCAGATGTTCACACAGTAAAAGTGTCGTTACTTTTCTGTTTGAATTCAGCTTTCAGTCTGTGATGAAGATGATTTGATGTCATGAACATTCATTAACAGCTTTTCCTGTCTGTCTGTCTCATTAAACATTCAGTCATCTGCCTGTCGTTTGTTATTCATACAAACTCAGCACTTCCTGCAGCTCTTTCACAATAAAAGTCCTCCATTAAAGAGAGCTGATGATCCTTCACTGTTTCACTTTGAGCAGCTCAGCTTGAGTTAGTTTAGTTCAAACTCAGTCAGTTTACAGTAAAAACAGTCTCTTACTTTGTGTCTGAGGGTCCAGGTCCATCACTGAACTTTATAGGAAGACCTTTGGACCAGTCACTCTTCATAGACAGACAGCTGGATCCTGGAGACTCTGCTCTCTGTCGGTTGGACTGAACTCTGCAAACACCAACATGTTTTTATTCAGATCACATCAATCTTTGATAAATCCTCTGATCAAAGTCATTTATGAAGCTCTACATACACAAAGTGCTGTCAATAATTAGGAGGTTTCAAAGTTTGTTTCAGTCCTCTTGGGTCAGATTACAGCTTTTAGGTGACTGACAGCTGTCACAGATACTCAGAGGAAGATGGAACAAATGATTCAAATGAATATACAAACATGAAATCAACAGAAAACATGACAGAGGTCAGTGAGCATGAGTCATATGAATGAGTTAGTATCAGTTCTCTTACTTTGTGTCTGAGGGTCCAGGTTCATTACTGAAGTGTGGCATTTCATCTTTGGACCAGTCACTCTTCATAGACAGACAGATGGATCCTGGAGACTCTGCTCTGTCCTCCTCTTCGTCCATGTTCTGGACTTCAGTCAGTCTGAGAGGTGAAACATGAACACTGACTGTGAGTTCAGGCTGCAAGAAGTTTGTTGAAGGAAATGGTCCATGAGACGAGGATGCTGATGGTCATTTCAGCTTTTGGTTT
This sequence comes from Larimichthys polyactis, assembly GCA_018985215.1. Classification (NCBI taxonomy): domain Eukaryota; kingdom Metazoa; phylum Chordata; class Actinopteri; family Sciaenidae; genus Larimichthys; species Larimichthys polyactis. The sequence goes on from JAFMOB010000247.1 coordinate 370,305, forward strand.
GCACCTTTTTGGTATTTTTGGCTTCATTTAGAGATTTTCTGAGCGTCTCAGGGGAGAGACACAGAGTGCACCTGTAGCTAATTACTCTGACCTGCAGCTGACCCTGGTTGCTTAGCAACGTCAAGCTGCCTTTGACTGACCTTGTTGAAGTCTCTGTGACATCAGTGACTATAAGACTACAGTTTAATGTCGGCCATTTTATCCTTCTCTCTCGCAGACACACACACAGAGACAAGACAAAAGTCTTTCAAAATAAGAGTCCCTTCAAAATAAGAGTCCCTTCTGTAAAACCCTCTCATTAACAGACACAAAACCACACAAACACAAACACAAGACAAAAGTCTTTCAAAATAAGAGTCCCTTCAAAATAAGAGCCCATTAAAAAGGCAATGATGACACAGCTTGTTGTATTAATACTGAATTTGCTGAGCAGTGTCAGTAATAATGTATGGGGGCGACGGGGCCAGAGTCAGACACACTCTACATTTCTTTAGAAATGTTTCTAGTTCATTAATTGTATTTGTGTGGACAGATGAATCAAACTGCAGTCAGTGAAATCATCAGATGTTGGATTAACACTCACCCTGCCTCAGCTTCAGGTTTCCTCCTTCTGCTCCGTCCACTCCAAATGGAGTCTGAACAAAGTGAAGTTCCTCCCTGTTCTTCTCGTCGATAAGAGAGTCACCTTGTTTTCTTGGTATCAGAAAGTTTAATGTGAATTATTCTGAACAAGTGACTGAACTGGATCACCTGTAGCTCCTCCTTTCTCCATTTACAGGAAATCAGGTCACCTTATCTACCTGTGTGTGTGTGTGTGTGTGTGTGTGTGTGTGTGTTTCTGTGTATGTTTCTGTGTGTGTGTTTCTGTGTGTGTGTGTGTGTGTGTGTGTGTTCTATGTGTGTGTGTGTGTGTGTGTGTGTGTGTGTGTGTGTTTCTGTGTGTGTGTGTGTGTGTTTCTGTGTGTGTGTGTGTGTTTCTGTGTGTGTGTGTGTGTGTGTTTCTGTGTGTGTGTGTGTGTTTCTGTGTGTGTGTGTGTGTGTGTGTGTGTGTGTTTCTGTGTGTGTGTGTGTGTTTCTGTGTGTATGTTTCTGTGTGTGTGTTTCTGTGTGTGTGTGTGTGTGTGTGTTTCTGTGTGTGTGTGTGTGTGTGTGTGTTTCTGTGTATGTTTCTGTGTGTGTGTTTCTGTGTGTGTGTGTGTGTGTGTGTGTGTGTGTGTGCATTTATGGCCAATAAAGTGATTCTGATCTTCTGGACTTCAGTCAGTCTGAGAGGTGAAACATTAACACTGACTGTGAGCTCAGGACTAAAGAAGTTTGTTGAAGAGCCACAAACAAGATAGATAGACAGATAGATAGATAGATAGACAGATAGATAGATAGATAGATAGACAGATAGATAGATAGATAGATAGATAGATAGATAGATAGATAGATAGATAGATATAGATAGATAGATAGATAGATGAGCTTTATAAACATCACTTTTGTGTTCAGTGACTGTAGTTGCAGCGTGTGGCCTCCAGGGGGCAGCACAACATCAGGCTGTGTCTGAAGCATTAAGTGGAAATAAATATATGTAATAAATGATAATGTGATATAAACATATTTTATGTTTATGTATGAAGATCTTTATGAAACAGTCACAGCGTTGTTCTTTATTGTAAATATAATAAACTTTATTTATAAAGCTCTTTCCTTTGATGTTGATACAGTACCTCCTAATGTACTTCTGTCAGTACATTTACTAAGTATTGTACTGAAGTACCTGTGTTACTCGAGTATTTGTACTCTGTAAAGTCTGAGATGTTTCAGTTCTTCCTCGTGGATCAGCAGCTCCTCAGTGGAAACAGAGGCAGCAGCGGTGGGCGGGGCTAAACCACATCTGGATGAAAAACATCTGGACTCTCTCTGCACATACATGAGAGTCTCTCTCCGTTCATACCGGAGACAGACCGACGGACTGAACAACCGACGGACCGACCGAGCGCCCGAGTGTCCTTTCTTTGCCCGCAGATGATGGCTCGGTTCTGGACGTTTTGGACCGGGATCCTCGTCCTCCTCACTGTGGGTGAGTGTTCTCTCTTTTCCTCGGGCCGGACAGGAGGGATGGATGGAGGGAGGGAGGGAGGGAGGGAGGGGGAGAGACGGTTTGTTTTGGAGAGATCTGCAACAACTCACATCCTGTATTTCAATAAAAGTACCGCTGAGTGTGGAAGTAATCGAGTACAAGTTTGACGTCACACTTCAGTAAAAGTACACAAGTATCTCCAGCAGAATGTTCTGAAAGTATCCAAAGTACATGTTCCTGTTGGAGCTGCTCTCAAACGCTTCAGATACACTGAGATGGTTCAGGTTCTCAACCTGAGGGGTCGGGCCCACTGAGGGGCCACCAGATCAATCTGAGGGGCCACAGATGGAAAAACAAAGTTCTGATCCACAAATCCGTTTTAATGATCATTAGAGCAGTTATTGAAACCATGTGGGTGAAAAGTAACTGAGTATACATTTACTCAAGTACTGTACAAGGTACTAAATTCTCCATGAAACAGGAAGTAGACTTCTGTTTACTTCCTTATTTGTATTGTAAAAACAGTCCGAGAGGGAGGGGCGTCGTGGATATTGATTTACAGTAGCCAATAGAAAGTGTGCATGACACCCCATGGGTCTACTTTCCTGGGACTGAACAGAACCTCTGAACCGGCAGAGTCCAGTCTAACAGCGAACGCGGCAACAGAACCTCTGAACCAGCAGAGTCCAGTCTAACAGTGAACACGGCGACAGAACCTCTGAACCAGCAGTGTCCAGTCTAACAGCGAACACGGCAACAGAACCTCTGAACCGGCAGTGTCCAGTCTAACAGTGAACACGGCGACAGAACCTCTGAACCGGCAGTGTCCAGTCTAACAGCGAACACGGCGACAGAACCTCTGAACCGGCAGAGTCCAGTCTAACAGCGAACACGGCGACAGAACCTCTGAACCGGCAGTGTCCAGTCTAACAGTGAACACAGCGACAGAACCTCTGAACCGGCAGCGTCCAGTCTAACAGTGAACACAGAGACAGAACCTCTGAACCGGCAGTGTCCAGTCTAACAGTGAACACGGCAACAGAACCTCTGAACCGGCAGAGTCCAGTCTAACAGCGAACACGGCGACAGAACCTCTGAACCGGCAGTGTCCAGTCTAACAGTGAACACGGCGACAGAACCTCTGAACCGGCAGAGTCCAGTCTAACAGTGAACACGGCGACAGAACCTCTGAACCGGCAGAGTCCAGTCTAACAGCGAACACGGCGACAGAACCTCTGAACCGGCAGTGTCCAGTCTAACAGTGAACACGGCGACAGAACCTCTGAACCGGCAGTGTCCAGTCTAACAGTGAACACGGCGACAGAACCTCTGAACCGGCAGTGTCCAGTCTAACAGCGAACACGGCGACAGAACCTCTGAACCGGCAGAGTCCAGTCTAACAGCGAACACGGCGACAGAACCTCTGAACCAGCAGTGTCCAGTCTAACAGTGAACACAGCGACAGAACCTCTGAACCAGCAGTGTCCAGTGGGGCTGTAACGCACACTCGCTATTGGCCAATCAGTATCCAGGTGAAAGGTATTAAAGTTGAGGTGCATCTTGGAATCGATGTGGTGACGCTGTCTTGTCGTGTTGTGGAGGGCAGGTCCAGACTGAGATATCTCAACAACTGTTGGATGGATTGTCGTGACTCTGTGACGTGTAGAGCCTTCATCAGATCAGTGTCAGTGTATCCAATACTCTTATAACTGTTTTTTGTACCAGGCTGTAAACATGTTTATTTCTGCTGTGAAGTTGGACATTTGGACATGGGGACTTATGGAGACTGACTCACTTCTGGAGCCAGCCTCAAGTGGACGTTAGAGGAACGTGTGTGTTGTCTTCACTTGCTCTAAGGTCAACCAGCAGATGATCGAGGTTTCTGCCTCTTTAAGGAACTCTTTCCTTGCCACTGTCGCCAAGTGTTTGCTCATGGTGTGCACTGCTGAGTCACTGTGAATAATATTACAGCGTAGTAGTATTGTAGTGTATTAGTACAGCGTAGTAGTATTGTAGTGTATTAGTACAGCGTAGTAGTATTGTAGTGTATTAGTACAGCGTAGTAGTATTGTAGTGTATTAGTACAGCGTAGTAGTATTGTAGTGTATTAGTACAGCGTAGTAGTATTGTAGTGTATTAGTACAGTGTAGTAGTATTGTAGTGTATTTGTACAGTGTAGTAGTATTGTAGTGTATTAGTACAGTGTAGTAGTATTGTAGTGTATTAGTACAGCGTAGTAGTATTGTAGTGTATTAGTACAGCGTAGTAGTATTGTAGTGTATTAGTACAGTGTAGTAGTATTGTAGTGTATTAGTACAGTGTAGTAGTATTGTAGTGTATTTGTACAGTGTAGTGTATTAGTACAGTGTAGTAGTATTGTAGTGTATTAGTACAGTGTAGTAGTATTGTAGTGTATTTGTACAGTGTAGTGTATTAGTACAGTGCAGTAGTATTGTAGTGTATTAGTACAGCGTAGTAGTATTGTAGTGTATTAGTACAGCGCAGTAGTATTGTAGTGTATTAGTACAGCGTAGTAGTATTGTAGTGTATTAGTACAGCGTAGTAGTATTGTAGTGTATTAGTACAGCGTAGTAGTATTGTAGTGTATTAGTACAGCGTAGTAGTATTGTAGTGTATTAGTACAGTGTAGTAGTATTGTAGTGTGTTAGTACAGTGTAGTAGTATTGTAGTGTATTTGTACAGTGTAGTAGTATTGTAGTGTATTAGTACAGTGTAGTAGTATTGTAGTGTATTAGTACAGCGTAGTAGTATTGTAGTGTATTAGTACAGCGTAGTAGTATGTAGTATTGTAGTGTATTAGTACAGTGTAGTAGTATTGTAGTGTATTAGTACAGTGTAGTAGTATTGTAGTGTATTAGTACAGTGTAGTGGTATTGTAGTGTATTTGTACAGTGTAGTAGTATTGTAGTGTATTTGTACAGTGTAGTAGTATTGTAGTGTATTAGTACAGTGTAGACCTGCTTTACATGGCAAGTGTCATTAGATAACTTCTGTTATGATTTGGTGCTATGTAAATAAGGTTGCAGCGATTATGAATTAACAGAGAGGAACTCAGCGTGTGATTAAAAAGAAACCTATTATCTCATATTTAACAAAGAGCGAGTGTGTCTGAAACACACACACGCACACACACACACACACACACACACATAGTGGCTTCTTGTCGTTGTCTTAAGACATTGGAGAAAACAGAGACTGGCACTGAAAGAAAGTGTTTATCTGTGCTAATGTCTCTCTCACACACATGAAGTAACATCTGATGTTGAGACGTGGAGTTATTAAATGGTGTATCTGTTCCTGTAACTAAGTACTTATGTACAATTTGATGTACTTGTACTTTACTTGAGTATTTCCATTTTATTCTACTCCACTGCTCCTCAGAGTTTACTCACGCCAAGAGACTTAAGAGTCATGATCGATGACCAGCTGACCTTCTCAGGCCTTACCTGACATGTTCCCCAGCTGCTGATACAGGCGCTGGTCATCTCACGGCCTCCCAGCCTTTCACACGATCCAGAACACGACGTGGACACCACAGGTCCTCCTTCCATGGAGCTGAACCTTCATGTTTCTGTTAGGGCTGGACGATATTTTGATGTGATATGATCATGATACTCTGAATTAAATACACCAAAGTTCGTCATGGAGTTCCACAAGGTTCTGTGCTCGGACCACTCCTATCCACCTTATATATGCTTCCTTTAGCTCAATCGACTTTGATTTGCAGATGATACACAACTATATTTATCGATGACGCTGGATGAAACCGATCAGTCAGCTAAAGGACATAAAAACTCTGCATGGACTCCACCACGCTGGGCTGCCATGTTTCGATTCGACAATGATACTTCGCTTGCCAATTTGTTATGTATTAGCATCCTTATTGTACAAGTACTGCTATTCAGTATTATGATGTATTACTTTGTTTGCTTTATTTACACCAGACTATGAGGAAAAGTTGAATCATACACTCCTAGTAACTCTATATCATGAGTCATAGTAGTGGAGGAAACTGCTACATTTATGAGTTCCTGCTCATCAAAGTAGTGTTTTAAGAAATATACAGTACCAGTGAAACATCTGGACACACCTTCTCCTTCAGTGGTTGTCCATTAAATATCACATGAACAAATAAAAATCTGTTTTATATTTCAGATTATTTTCTTTGATGAAGATTTGCGCACTCTTCATTCTGGTTGAGTGGTTTCCAACAGTCTTGAAGGAGTTCCGTGAGGGGCTGAGCACTTCATCCCAAACCATCTGAGCTGGGTTTAGGTCAGGTGACTGTGAAGGTCAGGTCATGTGACATGTCTCTGCCACAGTGTCATCAGCAAAGCACACCTCCTCTGTGCTTCTGGGTGGGAACCACACATGTAGATTCCGTCCGGTCACCTTCTCCGCGCCTCACAAAGACACGGCGGTCTGAACCAGAACTCTCAGATTTGGACTCATCGGACCAAAGTCCAGATTTCGTCTGGTCTAATGTCCATTCATGTGTTTGTTGGTCTTCCTCATCCAGACGATGAAGGTGTGATTCACACAGTGACCTCCTCATGCAATGTTCTGGATGTCTTAAAGTAATGATGGACTGCTGAGTCTCATCTCGGGTGGTTCTCGTCATAATATGGATCAGAACAGAAGCTGAACTGGTCTCTTTACTGTATGTGGACCCGGCCTCTGAACAGCAGCTGGTCTCAGGTTGTTTTTCTGTTTCATAATGTTCATTGATGAGCTCTGAAGCAGCGGAGAGGTGGATTCTGTTGCTCTTGGATAGACGAGCTGTGTCCCATTGTTTCAGTCTTTATGCTAAGCTAAGCTAAGCTAAGATAAGCTAAGCTAAGCTAAGCTAAGCTAAGCTAAGCAGCATACAAACAGGAGGCGTCACTCTGTTCTTAAATCATCAGGAAGTCAAACTATTCCTTTAAATGTGATGTACACATGAAGATCTGTGTGTGTGTGTGCGTGTGTGTGTGTGTGTGTGTTACTGTGTGTGTGTGTGTGTGTGTGTGTGTTACTGTGTGTGTGTGTGTGTGTGTGTGTTACTGTGTGTGTGTGTGTGTGTGCGTGTGTGTGTCTGTGTGTGTGTGTTACTGTGTGTGTGTGTGTGTGTGTGTGTCTGTGTGTGTGTGTGTGTGTGTGTGAGTGTGTGTGTGTCTGTGTGTGTGTTACTGTGTGTGTGTGTCTGTGTGTGTGTGTCTGTGTGTGTGTGTGTGTGTGTGTGTGCGTGTGTGTGTCTGTGTGTGTGTGTGTGTGTGTGTGTGTGTGTGTGTGTGTGTGTGTGTCCTGATAGCGAGGGCCTCTACTGAGCAGCGTGGAGCGCGAGGATTTCCCATGAGCCTTTGAGGGTGGAGCGTTGGATGCTAACTTGGCTCCAAACACAGCTTCTGGCTTCAATTTATTCCTGGAGGCGCACACACACACACACACACACACACACACACACACACACACACACACACACACACACAGGCTGAGCTGATTCTAATTAAAATGAGCTTTTTGCTTCTCCGGCTCTTTTTACTTTTCTCTTTCCTTTGTCTTCAACTCTGTTTGGAAGAAACATCTGGAATAACTTCTGCTGTGTGTGTGTGTGTGTGTGTGTGTGTGTGTGTGTGTGTGTGTGTGTGTGTGTGTGACACACTTAATGACGTGTTGTGTGTTTATGTGTACAATCCCTCGTGTGTGTATAAAATACATATAATTATAAAACAGTGTGGTTGAGTTTGTGTGTGTGTGTTGTTTTGGTTGTCTGTCATTTCTGTGTCATCTGGGTCTGATCACTGCTGTTGTTATGATGTGGCATCACACACACACACACACACACACACACACACACACACACACACACACACACACACACACACACAGTGTATTTGTGTTCCTCTTCACTCGTGCTGAGCGTTCACATGCTAACATGTTTTTGGGCTAACACACCCATAATGCACTGCTCCACAGTCACAGTCATTTACTGCGAGGCTGAACGTGGCAGAACAAACCCTGAGACAACATGAAGCAAACTCTTTACAGGACTCATGAGGATCTGTGGGCAACCATCCTTCATTTAAAGAAAAGTACAGAATATAACTCAGAAAGACTTCCCCTGATACAATGACTTATAAAATGACAATGAATCACAGAGGGTTTTCAGTAACGGAGATGTGACTGCATCTTCAACCAATACCGTGCCTGACTAGGCATAACCCTGAAAGAGAGAGAGAGAGACAAAGAGAGAGGGGGGGTCTAATCCTATGGCAGCATAACTAAGGGATGACCTGAGCCAGCACTAACTATAAGCTCTATCAAAGAGGAAAGTCTTCAGTCTGTTCTTTAAGGTGTTGACCATGTCTGCCTGTAGAGATAAGTTGATAATTGCTGATGTGAAAAATATACGAAAATCAGTTTTGTTGAGCAGAGCAGAAAGCAGGGTGGCAGTAACACCGATAACTGGAAGTGACAGAATACTCTTACCGTGAAGTTGAAACGTGTGCTAATATTAGTAGTACTAATATATTATCTCTGTCTGACCCTGCAGGCCTTCCAGTCGTCCAGTCCTTCAGCCACCTGAACTCCAACCTGTGTAAGTGGTGTGAGGTGTCCAGTCCCGTGTGTCGAGACAGTGTCTGCATCAGTAACTGCACCCTGAACTCCTTCTGCGACACCATCGAGGAGATCTGCATCGCCATATGGTGAGGTTCTCTTCTTCATATCAGATTGATGGATTCAGAGTGGACCTTACTGTTGGTACTTTAAGTAGTTTTCGATGGTAATACTTGTGAATGCAGGATTGCAGGTTTTCCCTGTCGGTATGATTCATTTGGGCAGCTATAGTTCTGCTTTTAGTGTCTCAGTCTGCTCACAAAATTATGGAGCGGTTCATTTGTTCGTTTCAATGTGACACGATTTCAGTGATGGAACCAAGCCACAACCTCAGTGTCTGTGAAGTGAATAAGTGATAAGTGTTATGGTCTCTATAGCTAATTTAATGTCTGCGGGGACGTCACGGAGACTACGTCCAGGTTTTAGTCAGTCTGCGGGGACGTCACAGAGACTACGTCCAGGTTTTAGTCAGTCTGCGGGGACGTCACAGAGACTACGTCCAGGTTTTAGACAGTCTGCGGGGACGTCACGGAGACTACGTCCAGGTTTTAGTCAGTCTGCGGGGACGTCACAGAGACTACGTCCAGGTTTTAGACAGTCTGCGGGGAAGTCACGGAGACTACGTCCAGGTTTTAGACAGTCTGCGGGGACGTCACGGAGACTACGTCCAGGTTTTAGACAGTCTGCGGGGACGTCACGGAGACTACGTCCAGGTTTTAGACAGTCTGCGGGGACGTCACGGAGACTACGTCCAGGTTTTAGACAGTCTGCGGGGACGTCACGGAGACTACGTCCAGGTTTCAGACAGTCTGCGGGGACGTCACGGAGACTACGTCCAGGTTTTAGACAGTCTGCGGGGACGTCACGGAGACTACGTCCAGGTTTCAGACAGTCTGCGGGGACGTCTCAGAGACTACGTCCAGGTTTTAGACAGTCTGCGGGGACGTCACGGAGACTACGTCCAGGTTTCAGACAGTCTGCGGGGACGTCTCAGAGATGTCATGTGAAGTGCTGTTAGATAAAAGAGAAGAAATAAAAACAGTTTGTCCTGAAGCGTTGGGTCCCATAAAAATATCAACGTGCACTCACTCTTTGTTTTCCTTCAGCACGGTGCAGTTCAGCTACCTCAGCAGTTGCTGATCAGCATTATGAAACATCCTGAAGTGATTTCTCTCAACTTGCTACTGTTGCAGGAAAAAGAAAACATGTGACTGCAATTTAGTCTCTTTCACATTTGATGTCAGAGCTTCACACGTCGTCTTTCATGAGCGTCAGATCTGTCAGAGCGTTCACAAACCCCACTGGCATCACTTCCTTCACGACTGGAAAGTTTCTGCTGATTCGTGGCTTTGTTTGGATAACAGTGCTACGCTGGGATCCCCTCGCCGCTCCCCTCTCATTTCCTGTTCACGTCGGCCTTCCCCGACCCTCCCAGATAGCTGCAGGAAACCAGTGATAAGAGGGAACAGACAGAGAAGAGAAGAGAGGAAAAAGCTGCTTTATTCAGGCCAAAGTTGACAGGGCTCATCTTGAAGCTGCTCAGTCTGTAGACACACTACATGAGCTGCTCTCCACGAGTAGTAGTCACCTAAACAAGAGGCCAAGTCTTTGAATCCAGAGTTATTCACCAGGCTGCATTCACAAAACCTCTTTAGTCTGTTTCATGTATGAACCTCTTTACATTAATATGATGGCATGTCAGTCTCAGCTCTGTCTTAGCTGGGCTACCCAGACTGTGAGCTTGTTTTGGACCACTGGGAAAAGGAGGTTTCCAGGCCCAGCAGTCAGTAGCCTCTATGGACATAATGGCAGAGGAGAAGAGAGTGAAGAGGACGCTGACGGAGGAAGCTAAGAAGAGAAAAGGAGAGAGTGAGCGAGCAAGAAGCCGCCGGACAAGAGTAAATGTGGGACTGACTTTTAGTGGTTGGTGAGAGCTTGGTGAAATAAAAGGCTGAAAGACAGACGCCGAGCTGGGCTGACTGCTGCTGGACTAGGCAGTGAGATCAGCTGCTGCTGGGGACCTGGATGATGATTGGCTGTTAGATCAGAAGTAATGTAATCAGAAGAAATACTCGAGTACAGCTGGACATAGAGTGGGATTACACTCTGACACTGGAGACAACAAGTCACAAGAAAATACCGTGTTCTGCATAAAGTTACTTAAGTATCAAACGAAGGTTTTGGGTCTGAGTGTCTTTGGACATCAGGAAGACTTTGACAACATAACAGTGATGAACTCTTCATGTCTTCTTGTTAAGCACTGTGCTTTGGGCTATTAGGCTAATGTAGCAGTGTTACTAGGTTAATCACACTCACAATATGAAATGAAACAATGACAAACCTTCAGCCTTCTTCCGTCAGGAGCTAAACAAGCAGAAAGTAAAACATGTCCCTTCATTTGGAAAACTTTTACAGTGCTGGTTCAAAATCCAGCACCTCTAAAATATTTATATAGAAGAATAATTTGCACATCTAAGTTTGAAGACTCAACCACACTTCCTTGTTGTTCTTCTGCTCTTCCAGGAGGAAAACCAACGACACAATGACGGTGCACACCATGTGTCATAACCCCACTCTGACTCTAGAGGGCGTCGACCCCGACCTCCTGCTGAACTTCACCTCTAGGGAGTGTCACATGGTGCCACAGCCCGCGGAGGACGGCGCCATGATGGTCTGTGGCTGCCAGAACGAGCACGAATGTAACGACAAACTCATCTTCGACAAGGGAGCCAATGGTGAGTGGATGAACAGATGGACAGATGGACAGATGGATGAATAGATTTCAGTATTGTCTCTGTCCCTGCAGGATTCTCCAAGCTGCAGAGTAAAGATGTCATCCCGGTGGTGGTGGTCAGTTTGGTGCCTCCTGTCCTGGTGGCCATAGTTGCCACTGCCGCCTTCTACTTCTACCGCACACGGCGTCCTGACAAACCGGGCCCTCCTGCACGCCCTGACTGGCCCACCAAACGCACCCAAGAGCTCTACCAGGCTTTTGACCTGCCATGTGGGGGCCTGGGGACTCGGGGAGAGGGTGGAGGAGGTGTGCTGGGACCTGGGGCGGAAAGGGAGGAGTCCAATGCCAAGCATCCCAACAATGAAATCATCAGTAACTTGACCGATTGGCAGGGCCAACTGACTGAACTGCTGCCCATCAAGCTGGAGGTCCTGGTGGGGAAGGGACGCTTCGCAGAAGTGTGGAGGGCGTGCCTGCTGCAGGGAGAGAAGGGTGGAGTTAACAGTTATGAAACTGTAGCAGTGAAGGTGTTCCCAGCAGTGGAGTATGCCTCTTGGAGAAACGAGTGCTCCATCTTCTCTGACCCCAAGATGGAGCATGACAACGTGGTTCAGTTCCTTGCAGCTGAGGAGAGAGGTCCGCCTGGCCTCAGGAAGTACTGGCTGGTTCTGGCCTATCACAGCCTTGGAAACATGCAGGACTTCCTCACAGCAAACATACTAAGCTGGGAGGAACTTGTTGCCATGGCAGGCAGCATTGCTCGGGGGTTAGCCCACCTCCATAGTGACACAACGCTCAGTGGGGTACCAAAGGTAAGCTCAGTCTGTTATCTCTAGTTTACAGCACGTCACCTTTATGCTAACTAAAAGCAACTAACCAAAAGAATGAGATAGCAGATACAAGTGACCGACAGGGTGGCCAGGCTCAGCCTTAGAGATAGGGTGAGGAGCTCAGACATCCAAACGGAGATCAGAGTAGAATTGCTGCTCCTTTACATCAAGTGGCATCTGATCAGCATCCTCCTGGGCCCCTTCCTTTGGAGGTGTTCTGGGCATGTCAAACTGGTAGGACATCCTGGGTAAGACCCAGAACTCGCTGGAGAGATTAGATAACCCATCTAGCCTGGGGATCCCCCAGGAGGAGCTGAAATGTGTTGCTGTAAAGAAGGGCCTGCTGCCACCACGACCCGGCCCTGGATAAGCGAAGGACATAGATGGACGAATGGAAGGATGAATGAATTTATAGATAGAGTTTTATATTACCTTGACCAGACACTTGTTGACTGTGACCTGCTGTTTGATTAACACATTGGTCCCTGCGTGCTCAGGGAACTAACGCTAATTCATTAAACATAAAGAACCAACGAAAGTGACACAGCAAAATTCATCCCCACGTCTTCACGACAATTTGGGTCTAGAAGTTTGGTGACGTGTCGAAATCGAAGTGATAAAAAAAGTCTTTGACTGTTCCCCTGGTTGTGAAGCAATTGGGATCAATTTGATTTACTATCAGGCCCTAACACAATGAATTTCATGTCGTGTCACCCAAGTAACTCAATGTGAACATCGTGTGAGATCTGTCCATGAACAGCTTCTTTATCCGCTGTCTGTATTTCTGATCATTTTATGATGAATGCTTTCTGAGTTGTATGTTCTGCCTCTGACGCTGCTTGTTGCTGGTGTTTCTTTAGGTGCCAGTTGCCCATCGGGACCTAAAGAGCAGTAACATTGTGGTAAAGAGCAGGAGGGAGTGCGCTCTGTGTGATTTTGGTCTGGCGCTAAGACTGGACCTCTCCCTTACTGTCGACGACTTTGCCAACAGTGGACAGGTAAACTGTACAGACTGAGTTGTTGACAACCTTTTAAGCTTCACGGACTCAGTACCAGGTCGAGATGTGGTGGCGCATTTGGGAAAAGAAGAATGAAGAATGTTATACTGTTTTGAAAACATGAGGTCTTCCATAATCCATAAACCAGTTGTATGTTGTAAATAACAATAACATGCAGAAACATGCTGAGTTTTACAATTGCACCCAATGCGTCTCGTTATAAACGGGTCGTTTTCAACCACCAATGTTATCCTCGCTCAAATTTGAGTTACTATCGTTTCTGTCCGTAAGTTCAGACCAGCGAAGAGTCACAGCAGGATTTCAGCAGCCATTTTAATCCAGACACACTGAATGTGTTGCTGTGTTCTCAGCACCATCTGGTGGCCGGACTCAAGTACTGACACGAGCAAACCAAACACAGCTGGATTAGTCAAGATCAGATGACACACGTTGTTTTAGTCACTTTCTTTCTATATTCATAAGCCTGTATAAACATAGAGCTTCTTAGTAATAGAATACTGATCAATAGTCATTGTTTTTATTAAGATGTTTTTGGTATATTCATGTTATTTGTAATAGTAATAGTAATAGCTTCATTTACAGTGGATTCAAATCCAAAAACATGCATATAGGCCCTGTGGTTGAGGAGCTACTCCTCATACATTCTTCATGTGGAAAGGCCATGGCACTGACAGGAGAAGGAGTTAAATAAATCACAAATTCATTTCATTGTATCGTCCCGTCCAGGTGGGGACAGCTCGCTACATGGCTCCAGAGGTACTTGAGTCCAGGGTGAACCTGGAGGACCTTGAAGCTTTCAAACAGATGGATGTTTACTCCATGTCGCTGGTACTCTGGGAGATGGCCTCCCGCTGCCACGCCATCGGAGGTGAGAGCTTCTTCATGTTTCTACATAACTTCTAAAGGGACCAACATACAACCGTTCACACTCTGCATGAAATAACATCAGTTGAAGGTCTGGATTAACGCTGTGTGTCTGTCTGTGTGTTGGTGCAGAGGTGAAGAGCTACGAGCCAGCGTTCGGCTCCAAGGTTTGTGAGCAGCCCTGTGTGGACAGCATGAGAGACCTGGTGCTGAGGGACCGAGGACGGCCGGACATCCCCTCAGTGTGGACGCAGCACCAGGTCAGATACAGTCCAACCAGGACCACATGTCAACATGTCTTTGATATCCTGGTCCTCACTGCTCCTGGTGTGTCTGTCTAACCAGGGAATGAGTGTCTTCTGCTCCACCATCACTGAGTGCTGGGATCACGACCCTGAGGCCAGGCTGACGGCTCACTGCGTGGTGGAGCGCTTCAACGCCCTGCAGCAGGAGGAGGAGGGGGGAGGGCAGGAGGAAGAGGAGGAGGAGGGACTGAGGAGAGAAGCTGATGGAGAGGAAGACGGAGAGAGAGAAAAGGACTCAGAGACACCAGACAAGGACCAGATTCCCTTAACTGGTGCTTCCTCCCCCTGTCCTCCCTTCCAGAGTCCTCAGTCAGACTCAAAGAGAGGCGGCACAGCGGTGTCCCATGATTCCCTGGTCCACACTGGTTCTGCTGTGTGAGTGGCGGACCTCGTCATCCCACGCTTTGAGTTGTACGTGCTCTTATACCCGGCTGAATTCACACTGCCTGTCTAATCTTTTGTTTTTCCACCAGCTGTGGACTAAAAATGTCCAGGAACACGAACCTGCAGGCCCCTCACTGATACTGTCATGATTTCTATGAGAAAGTAAAACTCATGCATGCCATGACAGCGGCGTGACTCTCGGGATGGATCCAGTGTCGGTCGGTCGGTCCAGACTGAAATATCTCCACAACTAACTAACTCTTTGTGGCTCAGAGGGAGCTGAGCCGGAAGACTTGATCTACGTTCCAACCTACGGTCACGAGCTTCAGGTAGTGACCGAATAAACGAGATCGTGAATACATGAGGCTGAAGTGAGCTTCCTCTGTGGGGTGTCCGGGCTCAGCCCTAAGACAGGGTGAGGAGCTCGGATATCCGGAGGAAGCCAGCCAACAGAGGCCGGTCTTTGTCATGGCGTTATGAACTGTACTGAACCCAGTGTCGGCTGGGTGTATCTGGGGAAACTGGACTTGCAGTTGTAGATCTGTGAAGACATTTCACCTCTCATCGAACCGTCTTGGATGAGAAGTGAAATGTCTTCACCCAAGAAAGACGACCTGGATGACTGAACCTCCACAGGACCCTGATGAGGATGCATTTATAGAAAACTGAGCGCAGTGATCTTCAGGTGATCTTGAATTGGACATACACAATGCAAAGGTCAGAGGATCATGAAGGACACCAGCATTCAACTGGTTCTAATAGTTGTTGAGATATTTCAGTGTGGACCAAAGAGGTGGATCTGTCAGCACGGCTGACGGTCGGACAGTGTGAACGCTACGGTCAGTACAGAGCTGAACGTGGGACATGTTTGACGAGAAGTTACCAAAGACTGACTTTGTGCCTTTCACCTGAAACTGTTCTGCAGGCGGAGATTCAAACCAAATGTTTGATTTATGTGGAGCTGGTCTCCATGTTGTTGTGGTATTATTCTTTAATAGTTACTGTGATTATCGTCGTACTATAACCTTCTTGTATGGATGAACAGGACACGGTGTTTAAATATTTACAGCATATGATCGGAGTTTCTTTCTGTTTTTTGAATCCCAGACGTTTGAATCAGATCCGATAAACACACGTGATGTTACTTATGATGCGTGACTGACTGAATACAAACACGGAGCGCTCCAGTGACTGAAGACACTTTACCAAACCACTATGTGATGGAAACACAAACCATGTTCATGTCCTAATAAAGTTTGTTTTATGTAATTGATTAATGATTCTTCATGTTTCCATGCATCACCATTATAAATCATCTCAGTATGTGTAACGGTAAGTGGGGAACTGTTAGTGTTTGTACCACAGGAGGTTTACAGGCTCAGCAGCTTCTACGGACATGATGGCAGAGGAGAAGAGAGTGAAGAGGACGCTGACGGAAACATTTTATGGAGGAAATGTTTTCTGGTTTTCCCTCTGATGTCCTCCGGCTGCTCCGCCTCAACTCTCTGTGATTTACAGAGTTTATGATGGACAGTGAAGTAAACTGCTGACAGCTGTAGCTGCTGTTAGCTCAGTTCGTCAGCTTGGCGGTGAGCTCAGAGCGACGGGTACCCGTCGCTCTGAGCTCACTGCCAAGGTGACTGACTGAGTGTTTGTACCAACAGGCGTTATGGACGACCAGGAAGAAGAAGAGGAGGTAACCAGGCTCAGCAGCTTCTATGGACATGATGGCAGAGGAGAAGAGAGTGAAGAGGACGCTGACGGAGGAAGCTAAGAAGAGAAAAGGAGAGAGTGAGCGAGCAAGAAGCCGCCGGACAAGAGTAAATGTGGGACTGACTTTTAGTGGTTGGTGAGAGCTTGGTGAAATAAAAGGCTGAAAGACAGACGCCGAGCTGGGCTGACTGCTGCTGGACTAGTCAGTGATAAAAAAATATGATCAGAAGTAATGTAATCAGAGTAAATATACTCGAGTACAGCTGGACATAGAGTGGGATTACACTCTGACACAAACACAACAAACACTGATTTTTAACGATAATTCAAACTTTATTTCAGACGTCACAGGAAAGAAAAGTCTTTACAACAGTGTTTGTAAGGTTTGGGTTGGATTCAGAACGGGCCCTGGGTTCTGGTGGGTTTTTTAATATGTTACGAGACACGACTGATTTTCACATTTAGGTCTGAAGAAGTCACAGACACAGCTGAGATGAAAGGCCCGGTTCTTATGATGAAAGAAGAGCAGCTGCTCTGATCACTGAACACGGGACAGAAGCAGCTGCTCAGAGCAAACTGTCCAACGTCTCCTTCATCTGAGTTTGACATGGGGACGCATGCATGGACTGGACTTCATCTGCAGAGAGGACCTGAGTGTTCCTGAGCAGGACAGGACAGGACGTACAGCAGGACATCTAACGAGTCAAAGACACAGTGTCCTTTCATTGGACACTTCAGAGGCTGCTTCAATGTTCACTTCAACTGGACGACACAACTAATCAAGTCAGGTCGTTAAGAAGAAGTTAATCAGGTTATGATGTCTGAGAGGGAGAGTGTGGGAACCAACACAGACTGTCTGAAACTGGACGTAGTCTCTGTGACGTCCCCGCAGACTGTCTAAAACCTGGACGTAGTCTCCGTGACGTCCCCGCAGACTGTCTAAAACCTGGACGTAGTCTCCGTGACGTCCCTGCAGACTGTCTAAAAACCTGGACATAGTCTCTGAGACGTCCCCGCAGACTGTCTAAAACCTGGACGTAGTCTCCGTGACGTCCCTGCAGACTGTCTAAAAACCTGGACATAGTCTCTGAGACGTCCCCGCAGACTGTCTAAAACCTGGACGTAGTCTCCGTGACGTCCCCGCAGACTGTCTAAAACCTGGACGTAGTCTCTGTGACGTCCCCTCAGACTGTCTAAAACCTGGACGTAGTCTCCGTGACGTCCCCTCAGACTGTCTAAAACCTGGACGTAGTCTCTGAGACGTCCCCGCAGACTGTCTAAAACCTGGACGTAGTCTCTGTGACGTCCCCGCAGACTGTCTAAAACCTGGACGTAGTCTCCGTGACGTCCCCGCAGACTGTCTAAAACCTGGACGTAGTCTCTGTGACGTCCCCGCAGACTGTCTAAAACCTGGACGTAGTCTCCGTGATGTCCCCGCAGACTGTCTAAAACCTGGACGTAGTCTCCGTGACGTCCCCGCAGACTGTCTAAAACCTGGACGTAGTCTCTGTGACGTCCCGGCAGACTGTCTAAAACCTGGACGTAGTCTCTGTGACGTCCCCGCAGACTGTCTAAAACCTGGACATAGTCTCTGTGACGTCCCCACAGACTGTCTAAAACCTGGACGTAGTCTCTGTGACGTCCCCACAGACTGTCTAAAACCTGGACGTAGTCTCCGTGACGTCCCCTCAGACTGTCTAAAACCTGGACGTAGTCTCCGTGATGTCCCCGCAGACTGTCTAAAACCTGGACGTAGTCTCCGTGACGTCCCCGCAGACTGTCTAAAACCTGGACGTAGTCTCCGTGACGTCCCCGCAGACTGTCTAAAACCTGGACGTAGTCTCCGTGACGTCCCCGCAGACTGTCTAAAACCTGGACGTAGTCTCCGTGATGTCCCCGCAGACTGTCTAAAACCTGGACGTAGTCTCAGTGACGTCCCCGCAGACTGTCTAAAACCTGGACGTAGTCTCCGTGATGTCCCCGCAGACTGTCTAAAACCTGGACGTAGTCTCTGTGACGTCCTCGCAGACTGTCTAAAACCTGGACGTAGTCTCCGTGATGTCCCCGCAGACTGTCTAAAACCTGGACGTAGTCTCAGTGACGTCCCTGCAGACTGTCTAAAACCTGGACATAGTCTCCGTGACGTCCCCGCAGACTGTCTAAAACCTGGACGTAGTCTCCGTGACGTCCCCACAGACTGTCTAAAACCTGGACGTAGTCTCCGTGACGTCCCCGCAGACTGTCTAAAACCTGGACGTAGTCTCCGTGACGTCCTCACAGACTGAGACTGAGTGAGTCCTCTCCTTCAGAGACGATCTTTGTAGTCCTGCTCGCAGATTTCTCTCGGAGTGAGTCCTCTCTGTCCTCTCAGCTGTTTGTCTCTGTCTCTGTCTTCTCTGGGTTTTCCCGGGATGCGAACATGTTCTGATTCAGCCTGCGAGCGATGAATGAAACCAGCACCGAGCGGACCGGGCCCGTGTTGTCGGTGTGTTCGGAGGATGGAGCCGAGGCCGTCCGTGTCCCGGCTCCTCGGCCCCGCGCTCGTCCTCTCGGTCCTGGCCGCGGCGGTGAGCTGCCACGGGACGTGCCGACACCGAGCGCCCGGTGCCGGGGAGGTGAGCTAGGCTAGTTAGCACGGAGCTAGGCTAGTTAGCACGGAGCTAATTATCTGTCAGTGTTTAATTGATGTGGCTCCACAGTGACGACACCAACGTGACGTAATGATCTAATTAGATTTTAATTATTCGACCTCCATGTTAGAGTCTGTTAGCACGTTAGCTTCACGTTAGCTTCACGTTAGCCTGCAGGCTAACATGCTAACGTGAAGCTAACTGTCATTAATTATAATTTATATTAATTACAGCGAGTTCAAGTACAAACAGCTGATTAATTAATCTAACGGATCACCTTTAGCCCGGGTTACCATAGCAACAAGATAAACTACACTTCCGGATAGTTTTCTTCTTTCAGAATAAAAGCACTGCTTTTTACGAAGTTAAAATTTCAGAATAAAAGTCCTCAAAATGACTAAAAATCTTAAAATTTAGACTAACATGATGAAATGTTATAATATGGTAGATATAGACTTTATTTAATTTAGATTTATTTACTTTATTTTAATTTAGATTTATTTACTTTACTTTATTTAGATTTATTTACTTTATTTAATTTAGATTTATTTACTTTACTTTATTTAGATTTATTTACTTTATTTAATTTAGATTTATTTACTTTATTTAATTTAGATTTATTTACTTTATCTTAATTTAGATTTATTTACTTTATTTTAATTTAGATTTATTTACTTTATCTTAATTTAGATTTATTTACTTTATCTTAATTTAGATTTATTTACTTTATTTAATTTAGATTGATTTACTTTATTTTAATTTAGATTTATTTACTTTATTTAATTTAGATTGATTTACTTTATTTTAATTTAGATTTATTTACTTTATTTAATTTAGATTTATTTACTTTATTTAATTTAGATTTATTTACTTTATTTAATTTAGATTTATTTACTTTATTTTAATTTAGATTTATTTACTTTATCTTAATTTAGATTTATTTACTTTATCTTAATTTAGATTTATTTACTTTATTTAATTTAGATTTATTTACTTTATTTTAATTATTCTTTGTCACACAGAACAAACACACTTTATTCACACAGCACTTAGCAAACACAGGGTTTCAACAATAATAAACAGAAACATGAAGCAGATAATAGAAAGATAGAAAACTATCAAAATAAAATGAATAAAAAGCACAAGATGAACTAAATAAAACAGACACACACATGTATACACAGAACATCAACATGTACGTGGTGTTAAAGCCTCTCTACACAGCAGGAGGTGAACATGGTCACACAGTGTGAATACAACACACATGTGGACTGTGAGTGTAAGTTTGTGTCCATCAGTCAGCTGGGACAGACAGTGTCCTCTGCACAGAGTCTCTGTCCCGTCCTTGTTCCCGTGGTTGTCTGAGCAGGAGCTCATGCAGTGGATGCTGAGCAGGTTGTGGAGCTGCTGCAGGAGCTCTGCACGCTCTCATGCTTCTGTCATCGCCTCCTTCAGGTTGTTCATCATGTGCACCTGAAGCCCGAGCGCTTGACTAAGAGGAGTTCTCCTGACGACCTGCAGCTGAAGATCAAGATCATCTACGACTACAGCGTGGACCAGTAAGCATGAACGTGACCATCACTGTCTCCACAGTTTGTCTGCACTTTGTGAGTCCTCTGTTCTCTCTCCACAGACTTCCTGCAGACAAGAGGAGGCTGGTGAAGGTGAGGAACCAGCCTGAAGCATCTCTTTAGTGGTTTATTGCTGATGGGTGGTGTTACTCCGCCCATCAGGTGGTGCTAGTCGTTGTCAGGAGCTAACGGAGCTGCTGCTGTTTCCTCCTCAGGATAAACTGTTTCCTCAGGCCATCGACTACCTGCAGAGGGCCTTCAGCGTGAGGCGCAGGGTGGGGCCGGTGCTGCTCAGCAGGTAGGGTGGAGGTACTCAGTGCTTCAGCTACATGCTCAGGGAGGGTGGAGGTAGTCAGTGCTTCAGCTACATGCTCAGGGAGGGTGGAGGTACTCAGTGCTTCAGCTACATGCTCAGAGAGGGTGGAGGTAGTCAGTGCTTCAGCTACATGCTCAGGGAGGGTGGAGGTACTCAGTGCTTCAGCTACATGCTCAGAGAGGGTGGAGGTAGTCAGTGCTTCAGCTACATGCTCAGAGAGGGTGGAGGTAGTCAGTGCTTCAGCTACATGCTCAGGGAGGGTGGAGGTACTCAGTGCTTCTTGTCTCCGTCCTCTCAGACAATGTGCCACAAACCAGTACCTGAGGAAGAGAGACGACCCTCACCGGTACTGCCAGGACGCCTGTGCGGACGTGACCCGGTGCGGCCCCGTCGTTGTCCCACAGCACCACCTGCAGGTCAGGGAGGGCTACGCCTTGATGGAGCGAGCTGACAGCTGATGGTGGTGCTGACTCTTGTCTTGTTTCTCCTGCAGCAATGTAAAGTGTGCAGTGAGTCAGGGAAGTCGTGTGGCCCCTCGGGGCCCCCCGACGGCCCCGGAGTGGAAGGGTCCGACTTCGTGCTCTACGTCAGCGGCATCACCACCGAGCGCTGTGGACAGGAGAACATCGTGGCCTACGCTGCTTACTGCCAGCTGGAGGCGGAGCTGGACAGGTGGGGCAGGTGTAGCTTCAGAGAGTGTGTCTTCATCGTCTCAGGTGTGTCAGCTGATTGTCTTCGTGTGTCCTTCAGACCTGTAGCAGGTTACGCCAACCTGTGTCCCGCCATGATCTCCTCTCAGCCTCAGGAGTTTGAAGGGATGCTGTCCACCGTCAAACACGAGATCATCCACGCCCTGGTCAGTGTTTCATACGGACGCAGAGTGATGAGTTATTCAGAGTGTGTGTGGATGATCGGTCCTCTTGTGTCCATCAGGGCTTCTCAGCAGGTCTGTTCGCCTTCTACCACGACGATCAGGGCAAACCTCTGACTCCTCGCTTCGCCAGCGGCCTGCCCGCCTTCAACGAGAGGTGAACACACCTGATTACAATATGTTTGTACCCTGTAGCAGTCTGCATGAAGCATGATGAGTCAGACGCCTGCAGAAACCTGATCTGCTCGTTGATCGTGTGTGTGTGTGTGTGTGTGTGTGTGTGTGTGTGTGTGTGTGTGTGTGTGTGTGTGTGTGTGTGTGTGTGTCAGCCTCGGCCTGTACCAGTGGAGCGATGCCGTGATCAGGAGGGTCAGCAGGCTGTGGGACATCAGAGGAGGGGAGCTGGTCCGACACCAGGTCCACGTCCTGGTCACTCCCCGCGTCGTGGTAAGACGTTTGACCTGACGTACGTGGGACGTAGCGTCGTCCTAAAGTCTGTGAGACATTTTGTCCAGTAAGAATCTGAAACACGACGCCGCTCTGAAGACGAGCAGACGGGTTTCCATGTTCGGCCTTTTTAAGATGTGGTTTGTCTCGTCCAGTCAGACTGTTGATCAGACACACCGTAACGTTTTTATTGTCCCCATCGTCCTGAGAATAACCTGCAGTCCTCGTTGAGCTGTGTCCTCTCTTTGGCTCCAGGAGGAGGCGAGGAGACATTTTAACTGTCCCATCCTGGAGGGGATGGAGCTGGAGAACCAGGGCGGGACGGGAACCGAACTGAACCACTGGGAGAAGAGACTGCTGGAGGTGACTGTCCGTCCTCTGTCTGACTGTGGAAGTCAACACTGTCCACGTCCTCATCCTTTTTGTTCTTCCTCCCTCAGAACGAGGCGATGACGGGCTCACACACACAGAACCGGGTCTTTTCTCGGCTGACGCTGGCCATCATGGAGGACAGCGGCTGGTACCGAGCCAACTACAGCCTGGCCCAGAGGCTGGACTGGGGCCGCGGCCTCGGCTGCGACTTCGCCATGAAGAGTTGCAAGTTCTGGATGGACCGGCAGAGACAAAGGTCACAGTAACACAAGTTCTGCCATGACCACAGAGAGCGTCAGTCTGATGCCGTAGCTCACGGTCGCTTGGTTTTTGGTGTGTCTGTGTTTCAGGCGACTCGCTGTGACTCCGTACTGCGACACGGTGCGAGCGTCTCCTCTGCAGCTCACCTGCAGACAGGACCAGCTCGCCGTGGCCGTCTGCAACCTGCAGAAATACCCACAGGAGCTGCCGCTGGAGTACCAGGTACACACAGATACTTTGACACCAAGTCCAAACTAAAACCATCCAGAACCGGACAGAACGTCTCTGGTCCTGCAGAGACAGAGCGTCTCTGGTCCTGCAGAGACAGAGCGTCTCTGGTCCTGCAGAGACAGAGCGTCTCTGGTCCTGCAGAGACAGAACGTCTCTGGTCCTGCAGAGACAGAACGTCTCTGGTCCTGCAGAGACAGACGTCTCTGGTCCTGCAGAGACAGAGCGTCTCTGGTCCTGCAGAGACAGACGTTCAGACGTTTCCTGTCGGACCTCGTCTGTCCGATCGTTCTTCATCTCGAGCAGCGAGCTCTCCTGATTGGTCCCTCTACTGTCTGTATTGATCTGACGTGGATAGGGTTGCAAAAGGGTGGAAAGTTTATGGTAAATTTATGGAAACTTTCCAGACACTTTCCATAGGAAGTTAAGCTTGGGAATTTTGGAAATATTCGAAATCAGAAACTTCATGGGAATTATGGTTATTAAACTTTAACAGGGACTTAAGTTCCCTGTTAAAGGGCCAACCTTCAATTTAGTAAATTCCCAGTTTATTCCCAGGAAAAGTTTCCAACTTGGAAAATTTCTGGAATTTTGCAACCTGAGAAGTGGAACAAGGTTTGGACCAGATTCAGACTGAATGAATGTTGTTCATCATAATCCGAAAAATACATTTCTACGATTGATTTCCAAAGATATTTAGTGTGTGTGTGTGTGTGTGTGTGTGTGTGTGTGTGTGTGTGTGTCAGTATTTCGACAGGATCCCGGACGTGGATGCTGATCAGCTGTCGTTCTTCGGCGGTGCCGTGGAGATCGCGGACTTCTGTCCCTTCAGTCAGGAGTTCAGCTGGCACCTGAGCGGAGAATATCAGAGGAACTCGTACTGCAGAGTGTCCGAGAACCAGCCAGGTACCCCTCGCCTCACACCTCACCCTGCTGCTGTCAGCACGGCGTCATGACGGTGTCAGTGAGTCAGTGTTTCTATGTGTGTGTGTTCAGACTGGTGGAGGAACTATGGAGCGGAGCAGTACGGCCCGGACTCGGTGTGTCTGTACCAGAAGTCGGCCTTTGTCATGGAGCAGTGCAGCAGGAAGATGACGTACCCTGACTGGGGCTCCGGATGCTACAAGGTGCTGTACCTCCAGCCTCACACGTTGGCCGTGGACTCGTGCCTTGACTCAGACTTGAACCTGTTTGCAGGTGTGGTGCTCCGCTCAGGGCCTGAGCGTGGACGTTCAGGATCGCTCCTTCCACTGCGCCCGCAAAGGCCAGCTGCTGAGCGTCAGCGTGCGAGTCCACGACTGGGTTTACAACGGCGTCCTGGTCTGCCCGGCCTGCACCGACTTCTGTGAAGACTGCCCTCTGCCCCACCAGCTCCCGCCCATCAACACATCCAGGAGTAACCCCATTGGTCAGTTGTTTTTACATGTTTCAGAACCTGTTCAGAAAGAGTTAGCACAGAAAGCCTGGAGTTAATAACCGTCCTCTGATCGAGACATTTCTATATTTATTCATCAACATAAACTTTGAACTTTGCTAACAGCCGAACATCAAGCGGCTTCTTGCTCGCTCACTCTCGCCCTTTTCTCTTCTTCGCTTCCTCCGTCAGCAGCTCCAGGTGTGGACAGTTTACTTCACTGTCCATCATGTGCTGCACCAGTCATCTGAATTATTCCTTTATTTGGGTTTAAAAGATGAAAGACGCCCTGTCGAGTGTTTGACCATCAGCAGCTTCACTGTTGTTTGTTTGTTTGTTTGTTTGTTTGCATATTTCACGTTTGTGTGTTTGTGTGTTTGTTGCAGACCCGTGCTCCAGCTCTCCAGGTCTGGCCGTCACTTTGTGGCTTTTGCTGCTCAACTTGCTCCCCCTAGTGGCCGGACTGCTGCTGTGCCACTGCAGCTGATACACACACACACACACACACACACACACACACACACACACACACACACACACACACACACACACACACACACACACACAAAGGTAGCTGGACATTTTACTGACACACACACACTCCTTCCTCCTGCGTCTTTATTTTCTCCATCTGTCACACCTCAGGACCTCCACCCCTCGGCTCCTCCTCCACCGTCAGGGATTGTTAATCTAAAACTGTTTAAAGCTTTTGTACGGACGATCCTCAGCGTGGCTCCGGCTGTGGATCGTCCTGCTTCATCGACATCGCTTCTTGTTTCTTGTTTTTGTCGTGACGGACGCGAGCTCTGTGAATCATCCCCCTCCATCACTACAACTTCCTGCCGTCTCCGAGCAACAAAATCACAAACCAGAAGGAAGCGTGACGTCAAGAGTCGTCGCCTGGTGCTTACTAACAGGAAGGGGATTGTAGCATCAGTGTTTTTCTGCGTCAGGACTTTTTTTTTTTTAATGGTACTTTTAAGCTGAAAAGTTCAGTGTACTTCCTGTGACTGATCTGTGCAGTTTGGTGACACCTGGTGGCAACAGGAAGTCACTGTCACATACTGATTATTCTGACGTATTCCAGGAGTTTCAGCATGACTCCTCCCTCAGTTTTGGTCGCACAAACACAAATAAGGAATCAAATCGACCGGCTCGGCCGGGAATGTTGAGCTGTGACTTTTCTCAGAGTTTCATCAAACGGTTTCACCAAAAATCACAAAAAACCATGACAAAGTTTACAATGGGTGTGTATTGGTAGAATGTTCCAGAGCTAGAGTGGAGAGGGAGAGAAACATTTGTCAGAAAATACATTTACAAACGGCTCTCGTGGCCACAAATGTCATTCTACAGAAATAATTTCTACATAGAAACGTAGGAAAATTCGTGGGCTACGCAGCGATATCACTGCTGAAGCTGTCAGACTTATAGTTTTGGCGGGAGACGCACTGATGCTCCAGGATCACCCACCGACAGCCCCATCTACTCCCATGTAAACTGGAGAGGAGAAATGTCCCAAAGGAGCACGGGGCACCTGTTCTTTCTCTCTCTCCCCAGGTCACAGTTTTTAACTTCACACACTGAAATTCAGCATTCACATGGTCGACAAGATGAGGATGCTCACGGTCATTTGGGCTTTTTGATACCACCTACCGTTTGGCATTAGTGTCCACTAGTTGGAGGGGCTTCATTTAGAGATTTTCTGTGTCTCTCAGCAGTCACTCACACACAGACAGAGCACAGCTGCAGTTACAGCTCTGACCTGCAGCTGACCCTGGTTGCTCGGCAACCTCAAGCTGCCTTTGACTTTATTGAAGTCTCTGTGCTGCTGCAGTGTCAGTAATAATGTCTGTCAGACACACTCTACAGTTATTTACACCTTTTCTAGTGTAAATATGAATGTGACTTTCCTCAGATACAGTTTTTGTGTCATGAGTGAGAGACTTTTTAACTTTTTGCTTTGCAGAAGATTTTGTGTTGCAAACTGGATTAATTTTGTTTATTTCGGGAGAATTCAGATGTTTTCATTTAAAACTCTGCAGATCAGAGCAGTGATCCGTTTCTCTGTGAAACACAGCAGCAGTTTGGAGTCAAAGGTCTTGGTTCAAGTTAAACCATCAGTTACACGTTTGAAGCTCGGCACACGAAATCATTCCTGCAGTATCAGAATGTGTTGCATCCGTTCATTGCTGGATTGGACTCAACTGGTGCAAGACAAACAAAAGAAAAGAAATGTCATGTAGACGTCAACCTCAGCTATCGTCTCATGATTAACCTGTTGGGGCAAGATGTCTTCTGGGTGGTGATTAGCTAATAGTTGTCAGACCGTAGTCGATGTGTCCACGTGGGTCACCTGTCCAACCGAACCTGCTCAAACTGGATTGATCCGTATTACTCGGACTCCAAACGGAGTCATAAAGTTTAAACTCTAAAACTGATCCGAGTGTAGCAGGTCTGAGTTCCCTCAGCACAAACACACACACTGCTCACACTCCAACATAAGCAGAGCCACTTCTACAGACAAAGTCTCCTCAGGCCCACGTGTGTTTGTGTGGCAGGGAACTCGAGGTCCAGCGTGCGGCTGCACGTGCTATGTCACTTACCTCACCTGGCACCTGCAGCCAAAGGCCAACCGAGCCCACCTCCACAGACAGTGTCTAATTTAAATGACTTCATCCAGTCGTGTCGTCATTGGGCCTCGAGAACAAACAGATGTGATCTGACGTCTCTTCAGAGAAGTTGCGGGTCTGCCGTTGGTTGCTTTGTGGTGTTGGTTGATTTGTAAACGGCGAGCTGCAGCCCAGATAAAATATAGTAAAGTTATTTTTAAGCTGGAGTTCAGTTTCTTTTAGTCAATGATCAGTTTGACGCTCGCTGCAGTTCGTTAACCATAGAGAATAGCAGACGTTCTCATTTTGTTCAATGATTTGAACAAATGAAGACAGAAGACATGTTGGACAGACAGACAGACTGTTGTCAGAGGAAGAATAAGCCATGTACATTGGGACAATGAAAACTTGAACAAGCCATAGTTAAAAGTTTGACGATGGAAGTGATTGACAGATCCAGACCAGCTGATCGTTCTGTTATTGACCACGAAGAAATCAAATCCCAGACACGACGTTTCACTAATTCATCAAACCTGCTGATTGGATAGAAAGTCGCACTAACCCAACAGGACGTCCAGTAATCAACAGGTTTACTGTTTGAGCTGAGGTGGCTTCAGCAGCTGAGCAATAAACCCAAAGCTGCAGGGACGGGACTGATCCAAGTGTTTGTAGATCATGTTGGTGCCAACAGAGCTCCACGTCGGACTGTTGAAGGGTCAAAGGTCGGAGCAGCAGCTGCAGGTTAGCTTTGTTCTGTTTTTAAACGGTTGCGTTCACTGTCAGCGTGTTCATTTGAACTCTGTTTCCTGATTTCAGACTTCTGATGCACTCTTGTTGTAATGTAATGTTCTCCTCATCTAAATATAAATCACATGTCCAGCTCACATTTGTGTATGGAGGCGTTCACCTCCACCTCTTCAGCTCCACGCCGGTGGTTCCTCCACCTTCAGCTACGGAGACAAACTGACCGCTGTGGACAGACAGGTGCTCACAGTACTCTGACTTTAGACAGGACTTACGGACTCGACGTAGAAAGACAGTCAGTGGACCATTGAGTTGACATGTTTCATTCCTGATGCTGGATTCTTCGTTTGCGTCTCGCTCTGTACAACAGACTTTTATTTATTTATTGAATCAACAGCAAGTCAAACAAAATGAGCTGCATCTGTTCAAAGTCGTATTATTATTTCTGTTCCATAACTGAATCTTTCAAAGGGCATTTCACCTGGAGCTGACTCAGCTGCTCGTTCGGCTGCAGGACGTTGCAGCTGTTCAGAGACTCTTTGAATTAATGGACGGACGTTTTTCTTTGTTAATTTATTTTTAGAAAAAGGGCTAAAAAGAGCTTTTTAAGACAAATCAACAACTCTGAGATATTTGTCAAAATAAATGCTGTCTGTATCCCAGAGACTCCGACTGTGTGCTGTCTTCTTTAAACTGTGCAGCCATGATGAACCTGATTTATTTTGGTGAGTTTGAACTTTAAAGCAGGACGAGGATGTTTGTCAGTCTTCACGTCTCCTGTCACATTTATTCTATTGGTTCAAGATATTGTTTTGGCATAGAGAGCGCTGAAGACAGGACTGTGTGGGGACAGAGAGAGAGAGAGACAGAGAAAGACATGCAGCAAAGAGCCACAGGTCAGATTTGAACCCTGGGCCGCTGTGACGAGGACTGAGCCTTCGTAGACGGGGCGGCCGCTCTCAACTGAGCTGAATGACGAGTCCATCCTGTTACAACCAGAAACAACAGAAAGGAATCAAATGTGGAGATAGAGAACAAATCAAGAAGTCCTCGTGAAGCTTTGGTGACCAAACCTGGACGTAGTCTCCGAGACGTCCCCGCAGACTGTCTAAAACCTGGACGTAGTCTCTGTGACGTCCCCGCAGACTGTCTAAAACCTGGACGTAGTCTCTGTGACGTCCCCGCAGACTGTCTAAAACCTGGATGTAGTCTCTGTGACGTCCCCGCAGACTGTCTAAAACCTGGACATAGTCTCTGTGACGTCCCCACAGACTGTCTAAAACCTGGACGTAGTCTCCGTGACGTCCCCACAGACTGTCTAAAACCTGGACGTAGTCTCTGATCTCAGCTTCATGTGAATATTTTCTGCCTCTGACAGTAAACTGAACTTTGCGTCACACTTTCTGCATGAATTGTTTGTGAACGTTACCGTGAGGTTTGCAGTTATGTAATGAATCCACAGCGTTGGTGTTCCCGTCGTCGTCTGGCTGCACCTGAACTGCTCGTTACAGGCTGATGAAGAACAGCTGCTGAACTTGATTTGTTCAATAAAAGTCACTCAGCTGGAACTTTAACAGTGCAGTTTCATTTATTGGACATTAAAATGAAGCTGCTTTAAACAGAAGAACAGAACTTACTAATTGTGCAATGTGCTGAGGTGACACAGTAAATGTCCATCATGAGGACACAGACGGGCTCTGCTGTGTTTCTACCTGCTGAGGATTCAGAAGTCCAAACCACACGAGCGGCGTCCTGTCAGACCGCCTCGCCTGTGGGAGGTCGAGTCCGGTGCACCGTGTCCTTGATCCACAGGAAACCCACCTGGGTGCCGAAGTTGGGTCCGTCTCTGCAGTGGGAGAAGAAGGCCTCGGGGTGACAGGAAGTGCAGGGTGTCACACGGGGGCGCTCCGTCACCGCGTCGTCGTGGATGTTTTCAGGCAGGATGCCGCCATTCTGAAGGAGAATTCTGGGGAATGAGACAGCAGGTGGTCCGGACCAGGTGAGACAGGTGATCTGACTGGATCAGTGCGGATATGGACCAGTACTCTGAGTGCTACCTGTTGGCGAGGCGGATGTTGACGTGCGGCTGGGCTGACTCTGGATCGGGCACACAGTCTGGATGAATGCGTTGGAAGTCCAACGCCTGATCTCTCTCCAGAGTGAAGCAACACGCCCCCACTGACGGCCCCACGGCCACCACGATGTCGCTCACCTGGCAACCGAACTCCGTCACCATGGCCTCCACCGTTGCCATAGCAACCCCCATCAGGGTTCCTTTCCAACCTGAGGACCGGTGAAGGAAAGTAAGCACCGTGCTTTCACCTCTGAGGAGGTCTGGACTTTCAAAAGGAAACATCTACCTGCATGAGCGGCTCCGATGACCTTTGACACCGGATCGGCGAACAGGATGGGCATGCAGTCGGCTCCCGGAGCCGCCAGAACCACGCCGGTCCGGTCAGTCACCATCGCGTCGTAGCTCTCTGGCTCGTCTTTCCCCAGAACCCAAACATCGCTGGCGTGGTTCACCTGCAAAGAACAAACAGGCCAGCGAATCCAGAAAGGTTCATGAAGTAAAACTCAAGTATGAATCAGTTTGTTACGTTTTCATTGGTTTGGTCTGGGGCTCGTTCATTAAACTGGTGGATACTTGAATGATGTTTGGAGACATTAGAGGATGCGTCTTATGTTTCTATTAAACTGGTCGATATATGAATGGAGTCTGGTTTGGACTCTTCTCCTGTTATGTTTAAGTGAGTGCAGCCTGTTCTCGATGATTCGAGGAGCAGTCCTGGACCAGTCCAAGAAATATCACATGTACAAGAAGAGGCTGTGCATGAAGCCAGGAACCAGCAGGTGGCAGCATTTACAAGACAGACGCTGCCTGCACATGATGTTGTTGTTGTTGGTGTTGTTGTTGTTGTTGTTGTTGTTGTTGGTGTTGGTGTAACCACAGGTTAGCACCTTAGATTACATTAGACTGCTGTGATGTACAGAGGCAGACCTACACACCTTGACCAGACGTAGAGACTCCGGGTGGAAACCAGCATGGAGGGCCAGTCTGCGCCTGTTCTCCCGCACCACGGCCCCGGGGTCCCTCCTCCTGCTGCTGCTGAACAGATTCAAGGACGACAGCGTCGGGATGTAGGACACACCGCCTGTTCGAGTGCTGAAGCCGTGACCGAAACAGTCTGAGAGACAGACAGAGAGTTTGTTTGACACTGACACAGAATAACCTGTGAGGGACGTCTCAGAGACTACGTCCAGGTTTTAGACAGTCTGCGGGGACGTCACAGAGACTACGTCCAGGTTTTAGACAGTCTGCAGGGACGTCTCAGAGACTACGTCCAGATTTTAGACAGTCTGCGGGGACGTCACAGAGACTACGTCCAGGTTTTAGACAGTCTGAGGGGACGTCACAGAGACTACGTCCAGGTTTTAGACAGTCTGCGGGGACGTCACAGAGACTACGTCCAGGTTTTAGACAGTCTGCGGGGACGTCACAGAGACTACGTCCAGGTTTTAGACAGTCTGCGGGGACGTCACAGAGACTACGTCCAGGTTTTAGACAGTCTGCGGTCTCGGAGACTACGTCCAGGTTTTAGACAGTCTGCGGTCTCGGAGACTACGTCCAGGTTTTAGACAGTCTGTGGTCTATTAGAATATTAGATAATTAGATTTTATTACATTAATTATTATATTATTATTATTTCTGAATGATGTGTTCTTAGTAAACGTTTCTAGAACGTTTCTAGAACGTTTGGTCTTACCTGGGATCATCGTGGACTTCAGGACTGTGACGTCACCCTTCAGCGCAGGAAGCTGCCGCAGGAACGCCCACACCTGTTCTTCTTCTTCTTCGTGGACTCTGTGACCAGGTGAGTCCGGTGTGGGCGGAGCCTCTGCAGCTCGGACAGGTGACGTCGTTCACCTCGTAGTCAAAGGTGTACACGGCCGTGAAAAGCTGCTCCTGGTACACGCGCAGCACATCTCGACCCTGCGGGGTCGTGAGGACCCGGACCGAGCTCAGGTCCAGCTCGTCCACGGTCTGCTTGAACCGGTACAGACACTCCGCGGTGGATCCGGAGTCCAGCACGCGCACGTTGTTGCACGCGCTCAGAGTCCCGCATGACAGGCTGCGTTTGTCACGGGGGCTGCTCCCGCACAGCAGGAAGACATGCGGGGCCGAGGCGGAGTCCAGCAGAGACGCGCCGGTGCACGCTGGACTGCAGCCGTGGATCAGATCCAGCAGCACGGCCTCACTCATCGCAGACAGTCGGTACAGGCACAGCGTCTGATCCACGTCTGATCCACGTCTGATCCACGTCTGACCCACGTCTGACCCACGTCTGATCCACGTCTGACCCACGTCTGATCCACGTCTGACCCACGGCCCGGGTGTGACAGCGGAACATGTGTGCTGAAGAACCCGCACAGGGACTTCCTGCGCCGGCCTCCTGCAGCTCGCTCCGCCCACACTGGAAAACCCTGACACGGGCTGGAAACTCCGAGCAGAGCCGCTTCCTGCACCGGGCCGAGCACAGCACGGAGGCCCGGGGAGCAGGGCCGGGTCGGGACGTTCCTGGGCCGGGTCAGGGCGTTCCTGGGCCGGGTCGGGACGTTCCTGGGCCGGGTCAGGACGTTCCAGGGCCGGGTCGGGACGTTCCTGGGCCGGGTCAGGGCGTTCCTGGGCCGGGTCAGGGCGTTCCTGGGCCGGGTCGGGACGTTCCAGGGCCGGGTCGGGACGTTCCTGGGCCGGGTCAGGGCGTTCCTGGGCCGGGTCGGGACGTTCCTGGGCCGGGTCGGGACGTTCCTGGGCCGGGTCAGGGCGTTCCTGGGCCGGGTCGGGACGTTCCTGGGCCGGGTCAGGACGTTCCAGGGCCGGGTCGGGACGTTCCTGGGCCGGGTCGGGGCGTTCCTGGGCCGGGTCGGGACGTTCCTGGGCCGGGTCAGGACGTTCCTGGGCCGGGTGTGTGTGCTGAGATCATGAGGAACAGTCAGAGTCATGACACATGTCTGTAACACTGAACTCACCTGACTGAAGCATGCAGGAAGTTCCCGAGACAATAAAACAATAAAACAAAGAAACAAAGGTGAGCTGGACTTCCCTCACTGTGGTTCAGCTGAAAGGAACAAGAATCTGAGAGGAAAACATGATACAGACTAAACCTGGACGTAGTCTCTGTGACGTCCCCGCAGACTGTCTAAAACCTGGACGTAGTCTCTGTGACGTCCCCACAGACTGTCTAAAACCTGGACGTAGTCTCCGTGACGTCCCCGCAGACTGTCTAAAACCTGGACGTAGTCTCCGTGACGTCCCCGCAGACTGTCTAAAACCTGGACGTAGTCTCTGTGACGTCCCCTCAGACTGTCTAAAACCTGGACGTAGTCTCTGTGACGTCCCCACAGACTGTCTAAAACCTGGACGTAGTCTCTGTGACGTCCCCGCAGACTGTCTAAAACCTGGACGTAGTCTCTGAGACTGTCACAGACTGTCTAATCCTGGACGTAGTCTCTGAGACTGTCACAGACTGTCTAATCCTGGACGTAGTCTCTGAGACTGTCACAGACTGTCTAAAACATGGACGTAGTCTCTGAGACTGTCACAGACTGTCTAAATCCTGGACGTAGTCTCTGAGACTGTCACAGACTGTCTAAAACCTGGATGTAGTCTCCGTGACTGTCACAGACTGTCTAAACCTGGACGTAGTCTCTGAGACTGTCACAGACTGTCTAAATCCTGGACGTAGTCTCCGTGACTGTCACAGACTGTCTAAATCCTGGACGTAGTCTCCGTGACTGTCACAGACTGTCTAATCCTGGACGTAGTCTCTGAGACTGTCACAGACTGTCTAATCCTGGACGTAGTCTCTGAGACTGTCACAGACTGTCTAAAACATGGACGTAGTCTCTGAGACTGTCACAGACTGTCTAAATCCTGGACGTAGTCTCTGAGACTGTCACAGACTGTCTAAAACCTGGACGTAGTCTCCGTGACTGTCACAGACTGTCCTAAACCTGGACGTAGTCTCTGAGGACTGTCACAGACTGTCTAAATCCTGGGACGTAGTCTCCGTGACTGTCACAGACTGTCTAAATCCTGGACGTAGTCTCCGTGACTGTCACAGACTGTCTAATCCTGGACGTAGTCTCTGAGACTGTCACAGAGCTGTCTAATCCTGGACGTAGTCTCTGAGACTGTCACAGACTGTCTAATCCTGGACGTAGTCCTCTGAGACTGTCACAGACTGTCTAAAACATGGACTTAGTCTCTGAGACTGTCACAGACTGTCTAAAACATGGACGTAGTCTCTGAGACTGTCACAGACTGTCTAATCCTGGACGTAGTCTCTGAGACTGTCACAGACTGTCTAAATCCTGGACGTAGTCTCTGAGACTGTCACAGACTGTCTAAAACCTGGACGTAGTCTCGCCGTGACTGGTCACAGACTGTCTAAACCTGGACGTAGTCTCTGAGACTGTCACAGACTGTCCTAATATCCTGGACGTAGTCTCTGAGACTGTCACAGACTGTCTAAAACCTGGACGTAGTCTCCGTGACTGTCACAGACTGTCTAAACCTGGACGTAGTCTCTGAGACTGTCACAGACTGTCTAAATCCTGGACGTCTCCGTGACTGTCACAGACTGTCTAAATCCTGGACGTAGTCTCCGTGACTGTCACAGACTGTCTAAATCCTGGACGTAGTCTCCGTGACTGTCACAGACTGTCTAAACCTGGACGTAGTCTCCGTGACTGTCACAGACTGTCTAAACCTGGACGTAGTCTCTGAGACTGTCACAGACTGTCTAAATCCTGGACGTAGTCTCGTGACTGTCACAGACTGTCTAAATCCTGGACGTAGTCTCGCGAGACTGTCACAGACGTCTAATCCTGGACGTAGTCTCTGAGACTGTCACAGACTGTCTAAATCCTGGACGTAGTCTCCGTGACTGTCACAGACTGTCTAAATCCTGGACGTAGTCTCCGTGACTGTCACAGACTGTCTAAATCCTGAACGTAGTCTCCGTGACTGTCACAGACTGTCTAAACCTGGACGTAGTCTCTGAGACTGTCACAGACTGTCTAAATCCTGGACGTAGTCTCCGTGACTGTCACAGACTGTCTAAATCCTGAACGTAGTCTCCGTGACTGTCACAGACTGTCTAATCCTGGACGTAGTCTCCGTGGCTGTCACAGACTGTCTAAATCCTGGACGGTGTCTGAGGTGGTTTGTGGTGCAGGAACATGAATCTCTAAGATGTCATCAGACAGGAGTTTGTCGATCAGCAGGTGGAGCCAGATCTCCACCTCAGCCTCTTCATCATCTCATCCTGTGTGGAATAACATGGAAGTCACCCAGACCTCCTCAGGTCGGCTGGTTCTGGATGACCCGGATGTTTGCACAGTTTTTATTGTTGCAGTTTTGTCATTGCAGAGACACATGAGTTTCTGCACAGATGATCCATCCTGACAGAAGCAGACGTAGATTCAGGTTTGTCTATACAACATGTGAGAGGGACGACGTTGTCCTCATGAAGTGAAGACACAACCTGCAGTTCCTCTAACGTCCACCTGAGGCTGGCTCCAGAAGTGAGTCAGTCTCCATAAGTCCCCATGTCCAATGTCAACTTCACAGCAGAAATAAACATGTTTACAGCTGGTACAAAAAACAGTTTGGGTCTCTGTAGCTAATTTCCCCGTTCATGACAACTGTACTGAGGGTGAATTTATATACAACTCACCTGTTCACATTATATTAAGGCTTAAAGTTATGCAGGGTTAAGAGCGTGACGCTTTGACTGACAGGTGGGTGTGGTCTCAGAGACTATTGTCCAGGTCTTAGACAGTCTGTGGGGATCTCGAGACTACGTCCAGGTCTTAGACAGTCTGTGGGATCGCCTCTATGACCCAGTCAGATGTTTGCAGTGAAGACACAACCACATCCAAACGTTGACATAATGTTTCAGTGTTGAACCAGCAGGATAATATTCATGTTTTGGGTCATGTGAACATTTTCACGGATGACATGGTCCCAGTGGACGTCCGTGCAGCAGCAGCAGAGGTTTAGGCCCCTGTCCTCGTGGGACCGACCCGAGCTCACAGTCTTCTCTGCTGCGCCAAGGTACAGCCACTTCCTGCTGCCGTGGAATTTATTATTAGACCTGTTTAATGTTTCTGCACCGGCTTCACTTTGTTACTCTGTGTTTGGGTTTTATCAGCACATGAA
>JAFMOB010000298.1:0-26823 GCA_018985215.1 Larimichthys polyactis
CAAGATGATGGCATGATATATAATATCAATATGGTTAATATTATTATTATTATCACATATTATAAGAAGTATATGTTCCAGTATTGGAGCGGCGTGTTGTACAGGGTACCCAGTGCAAAGGTGACAGGTAGAAAAAGGTGACAGGTAGATTAAAGTCTTATTGCAGTTGGGTGGAACTATTTCCTGTATCATTCCTCAGAGCAGCAGGGTGAATGAGTCTGTTGCTGAAGCTGCTCTTCAGTTTGTCCAGTGCTGTTGGAGGGGTGAGAGAGATTATCCATGATTGCCAGCAGTTTTGCCAGCATCCTGTCCTCCACCACCTCCTCCAGGGGACAAATTTTAGAGCCACAACAGACTCTGCTTTCTGATGAT
Source organism: Larimichthys polyactis (assembly GCA_018985215.1). Taxonomy (NCBI): domain Eukaryota; kingdom Metazoa; phylum Chordata; class Actinopteri; family Sciaenidae; genus Larimichthys; species Larimichthys polyactis. The sequence continues at coordinate 373 of JAFMOB010000298.1, forward strand.
TTTGTTCGTCTGTTGGCGTCCTGGCCTTGATGCCTGCACCCCAGGACACAGCAAAGAAGATGGTGCTAACCACAACAGACTGATAGAACATCTGCAGCATCTTGTTGCAGACATTAAGCACCAATGCTGATAGGAGAGGGCAGGGGCTTGTTTCTCCTGAAATCCACCACCAATCTCCTTCGTCTTCACCACTGTTCAGCTGTAGGTGGTTCGCCCCACACCCAATTAACAAAGCAGTTGACGGTCTGTCCAGGGAGAAGTAAGCCCTCTGCAGCAGGTAGATGATTGCTCATCAACCCCATCCATGGGGCTGATATGCGAACTGTAGGGGGTCTTCAGTGCAGAGGACATCCTTTTTTGGGGCACTGGGACCAGGCAGGATGGTTTCCAGATCACTGGCACTTTCTGAAGGTGTAGGCTCAGGTTGAAGAGGTGCTGGAGAACTCCACAGAGCTGGCTGCAACATGCCTTCAATACGCGAGGGCTGATGCACTCCAGTCCAGCATGTACATATACAGATAACTATGTGTTTCATACAATGTTAACTTTACGTGTTTTATATAAAGATAAGTTTACGTTTTTAAGATGTTTACTTAAGTGTTCATGTGTTAACTTCACGTCTTTTATATGAAGATAACTTTACATATTTTATATGAAGATAACTTTATGTTTCTATAAAGATAACTTTGTGTGTTTATGTGCAGTTAAATTTACGTGTTTTATATAAAGAACTTTACGCGTTTATATGAAAATAACTCGTCGAGTCGTCGTTTCAAATTGGCAGGTGGACTGCCAGCTGTCCAGGGTTGTCCCAAGTTGAAAATATGGAGAATTATGAAGCTTAAAGCCACACAATAAAACACTCACACCACACACACACACACATTAATCCTGTTTTTGTTTTCCAGATTCCCTTTGTTGACACCAGTCTGTGTGTGTCTGTGTGTGGAGGGCGGGGCTGGTTGGAGTTAGTGTGATCTGTTTGTTTTTTATTTTCCCTCTATCAGGATGAGTAAAGACAATGCCAACTTCTCTTCTAATACAGCTGCAGGTAGAGGTGGAGCTGGTGGTGTAAGTAGAGGTGGAGGTGTAGATGCAGGTGCAGGTGGTGGGGTCCAAGCCTTGTTGATAAGGATAGTAGCAGATGGGAGAAACTGTTCTTGTGGTGCGAGGTTCTGGTTCTGATGGACCACAGCCTCCTGCTAAAGTCAAACACACTAACCATGCCGAATAACCTGGACGTATTCTCCCCGCAGGACTGTCTACAACCTGGATGTAGTCTCTGTGATGTCCCCTCAGACTGTCTAAAACCTGGATGTAGTCTCTGTGACGTCCCCGCAGACTGTCTAAAACCTGGATGTAGTCTCTGTGACGTCCCCTCAGACTGTCTATAAACCTGGATGTAGTCTCTGTGACGTCCACTCAGACTGTCTTAAAACCTGGACATAGTCTCTGTGACGTCCCTGCAGACTGTCTAAAACCTGGATGTAGTCTCTGTGACGTCCCCGCAGACTGTCTAAAACCTGGACGTAGTCACTTTGACGTCCCCTCAGACTGTCTAAAACCTGGACGTAGTCTCCGTGATGTTCTCGCAGACTGTATAACCTGGAACGTAGTCTCTGTGACGTCCCTGCAGACTGTCTAAAACCTGGAGTAGTCTCTGTGACGTCCCCGCAGACTGTCTAAAACCTGGACGTAGTCACTTTGACGTCCCCTCAGACTGTATAAACCTGGACATAGTCTCCGTGATGTCTCGCAGACTGTATAAACCTGGGACGTAGTCTCTGTGACGTCCCCTCAGACTGTCTAAAACCTGGACGTAGTCTCCGTGACGTCCCCGCAGGACTGTCTAAAACCTGGACATAGTCTCCGTGACGGCCCCGCAGACTGTATAAACCTGGACATAGTCTCTGTGACGTCCCCACAGACTGTCTAAAAACCTGGACGTAGTCTCTGTGACGTCCCCGCAGACTGTCTAAAACCTGGACGTAGTCTCCGTGACGTCCCCGCAGACTGTCTAAAACCTGGATGTAGTCACTGTGACGTCCCCTCAGACTGTCTAAAACCTGGACGTAGTCTCCGTGACGTCCCCTCAGACTGTCTAAAACCTGGACATAGTCTCTGTGACGTCCCCGCAGACTGTCTAAAACCTGGACATAGTCTCCGTGACGGCCCCGCAGACTGTATAAACCTGGACATAGTCTCCGTGACGTCTCGCAGACTGTATAAACCTGGACATAGTCTCTGTGACGTCCCCACAGACTGTCTAAAACCTGGACATAGTCTCCGTGATGTCCCTCAGACTGTATAAACCTGGACGTAGTCTCCGTGACGTCCCCGCAGACTGTATAAACCTGGACGTAGTCTCCGTGACGTCCCCGCAGACTGTCTAAAACCTGGACGTAGTCTCTGAGACGTCCCCGCAGACTGTATAAACCTGGACGTAGTCTCTGTGACGTCCCCGCAGACTGTCTAAAACCTGGTCATAGTCTCTGTGACGTCCCCGCAGACTGTATAAACCTGGACGTAGTCTCTGAGACGTCCCCGCAGACTGTATAAACCTGGACGTAGTCTCTGTGACGTCCCCTCAGACTGTATAAACCTGGACGTAGTCTCTGAGACGTCCCCGCAGACTGTATAAACCTGGACGTAGTCTCTGAGACGTCCCACAGACTGTCTAAAACCTGGACGTAGTCTCTGTGACGTCTCGCAGACTGTATAAACCTGGACATAGTCTCTGTGACGTCCCCGCAGACTGTCTAAAACCTGGACGTAGTCTCCGCGATGTCCCGCAGACTGTCTAAAACCTGGACGTAGTCTCCGTGACGTCCCCTCAGACTGTATAAACCTGGACATAGTCTCCGTGACGTCCCCTCAGACTGTATAAACCTGGACATAGTCTCCGTGATGTCTCGCAGACTGTATAAACCTGGACATAGTCTCCGTGATGTCCCGCAGACTGTCTAAAACCTGGACGTAGTCTCCGTGACGTCCCCGCAGACTGTATAAACCTGGACATAGTCTCTGTGACGTCTCGCAGACTGTATAAACCTGGACGTAGTCTCTGTAACGTCCCCGCAGACTGTCTAAAACCTGGACATAGTCTCTGTGATGTCCCGCAGACTGTATAAACCTGGATGTAGTCTCTGTGACGTCCCTGCAGACTGTATAAACCTGGACATAGTCTCTGTGATGTCCCGCAGACTGTCTAAAACCTGGACGTAGTCTCCGTGACGTCCTGCAGACTGTCTAAAACCTGGACGTAGTCTCTGTGACGTCCCCGCAGACTGTATAAACCTGGACGTAGTCTCCGTGACGTCCCCGCAGACTGTCTAAAACCTGGACGTAGTCTCCGTGATGTCCCTCAGACTGTATAAACCTGGACGTAGTCTCCGTGACGTCCCCGCAGACTGTATAAACCTGGACGTAGTCTCCGTGACGTCCCCGCAGACTGTCTAAAACCTGGACGTAGTCTCTGAGACGTCCCCCGCAGACTGTATAAACCTGGACGTAGTCTCTGTGACGTCCCCGCAGACTGTCTAAAACCTGGTCATAGTCTCTGTAACGTCCCCGCAGACTGTATAAACCTGGACGTAGTCTCTGAGACGTCCCCGCAGACTGTCTAAAACCTGGACGTAGTCTCCGTGACGTCCCCGCAGACTGTCTAAAACCTGGACGTAGTCTCTGTGACGTCCCCGCAGACTGTATAAACCTGGACGTAGTCTCTGTGACGTCCCCGCAGACTGTCTAAAACCTGGTCATAGTCTCTGTAACGTCCCCGCAGACTGTATAAACCTGGACGTAGTCTCTGAGACGTCCCCGCAGACTGTATAAACCTGGACGTAGTCTCTGCGACGTCCCCTCAGACTGTATAAACCTGGACGTAGTCTCTGTGACGTCCCCGCAGACTGTCTAAAACCTGGTCATAGTCTCTGTAACGTCCCCGCAGACTGTATAAACCTGGACGTAGTCTCTGAGACGTCCCCGCAGACTGTATAAACCTGGACGTAGTCTCTGCGACGTCCCCTCAGACTGTATAAACCTGGACGTAGTCTCTGTGACACAGACTGTATAAACCTGGACGTAGTCTCTGTGACACAGACTGTCTAAAACCTGGACGTAGTCTCCGTGTTGTCCCTCAGACTGTATAACCTGGACGTAGTCTCCGTGACGTCCCCGCAGACTGTATAAACCTGGACGTAGTCTCCGTGACGTCCTGCAGACTGTCTAAAACCTGGACGTAGTCTCCGTGTTGTCCCTCAGACTGTATAAACCTGGACGTAGTCTCCGTGACGTCCCCGCAGACTGTATAAACCTGGACGTAGTCTCCGTGACGTCCCCGCAGACTGTCTAAAACCTGGACGTAGTCTCTGAGACGTCCCAGCAGACTGTATAAACCTGGACGTAGTCTCTGTGACGTCCCCGCAGACTGTCTAAAACCTGGTCATAGTCTCTGTGACGTCCCCGCAGACTGTATAAACCTGGACGTAGTCTCTGAGACGTCCCCGCAGACTGTATAAACCTGGACGTAGTCTCCGTGACACAGACTGTATAAACCTGGACGTAGTCTCTGTGACACAGACTGTATAAACCTGGACGTAGTCTCCGTGACGTCCCCGCAGACTGTATAAACCTGGACATAGTCTCTGTGACGTCCCCGCAGACTGTATAAACCTGGACGTAGTCTCTGTGACACAGACTGTATAAACCTGGACGTAGTCTCTGTGACACAGACTGTATAACCTGGACGTAGTCTCTGTGACACAGACTGTATAAACCTGGACGTAGTCTCTGTGACACAGACTGTATAAACCTGGACATAGTCTCTGTGACGTCCCCTCAGACTGTATAAACCTGGACGTAGTCTCTGTAACACAGACTGTATAAACCTGGACGTAGTCTCCGTGACGTCCCCTCAGACTGTATAAACCTGGACGTAGTCTCTGTAACACAGACTGTATAAACCTGGACGTAGTCTCCGTGACGTCCCCTCAGACTGTATAAACCTGGACGTAGTCTCTGTAACACAGACTGTATAAACCTGGACGTAGTCTCTGAGACGTCCCCGCAGACTGTCTAAAACCTGGACGTAGTCTCTGTAACACAGACTGTATAAACCTGGACGTAGTCTCTGAGACGTCCCCTCAGACTGTATAAACCTGGACGTAGTCTCTGTAACACAGACTGTATAAACCTGGACGTAGTCTCTGTAACACAGACTGTATAAACCTGGACGTAGTCTCCGTGACGTCCCCTCAGACTGTATAAACCTGGACGTAGTCTCTGTAACACAGACTGTATAAACCTGGACGTAGTCTCTGTAACACAGACTGTATAAACCTGGAACTAGTCTCCGTGACGTCCCCTCAGACTGTATAAACCTGGACGTAGTCTCTGTAACACAGACTGTATAAACCTGGACGTAGTCTCCGTGACGTCCCCTCAGACTGTATAAACCTGGACGTAGTCTCCGTGACGTCCCCTCAGACTGTATAAACCTGGACGTAGTCTCTGTAACACAGACTGTATAAACCTGGACGTAGTCTCTGAGACGTCCCCGCAGACTGTCTAAAACCTGGACGTAGTCTCTGTAACACAGACTGTATAAACCTGGACGTAGTCTCTGTGACGTCCCCGCAGACTGTCTAAAACCTGGTCATAGTCTCTGTAACGTCCCCGCAGACTGTATAAACCTGGACGTAGTCTCTGAGACGTCCCCGCAGACTGTATAAACCTGGACGTAGTCTCTGTGACACAGACTGTATAAACCTGGACGTAGTCTCTGTGACACAGACTGTCTAAAACCTGGACGTAGTCTCCGTGTTGTCCCTCAGACTGTATAAACCTGGACGTAGTCTCCGTGACGTCCCCGCAGACTGTATAAACCTGGACGTAGTCTCCGTGACGTCCCCGCAGACTGTATAAACCTGGACGTAGTCTCCGTGTTGTCCCTCAGACTGTATAAACCTGGACGTAGTCTCCGTGACGTCCCCTCAGACTGTATAAACCTGACGTAGTCTCCGTGACGTCCCCTCAGACTGTATAACCTGGACGTAGTCTCCGTGACGTCCTGCAGACTGTCTAAAACCTGGACGTAGTCTCCGTGTTGTCCCTCAGACTGTATAAACCTGGACGTAGTCTCCGTGACGTCCCCGCAGACTGTCTAAAACCTGGACGTAGTCTCTGTGACGTCCCCGCAGACTGTCTAAAACCTGGACGTAGTCTCCGTGACGTCCCCTCAGACTGTATAAACCTGACGTAGTCTCCGTGACGTCCCCTCAGACTGTATAAACCTGGACGTAGTCTCCGTGTTGTCCCTCAGACTGTATAAACCTGACGTAGTCTCCGTGTTGTCCCTCAGACTGTCTAAAACCTGGACGTAGTCTCCGTGACGTCCCCTCAGACTGTATAAACCTGGACGTAGTCTCCGTGACGTCCCTCAGACTGTCTAAAACCTGGACGTAGTCTCCGTGACGTCCCCTCAGACTGTATAAACCTGGACGTAGTCTCCGTGACGTCCCCTCAGACTGTATAAACCTGGACGTAGTCTCCGTGACGTCCCCTCAGACTGTATAAACCTGGACATAGTCTCTGTGACGTCTCGCAGACTGTATAAACCTGGACGTAGTCTCTGTAACGTCCCCGCAGACTGTCTAAAACCTGGACATAGTCTCTGTGATGTCCCGCAGACTGTATAAACCTGGATGTAGTCTCTGTGACGTCCCTGCAGACTGTATAAACCTGGACATAGTCTCTGTGATGTCCCGCAGACTGTCTAAAACCTGGACGTAGTCTCCGTGACGTCCTGCAGACTGTCTAAAACCTGGACGTAGTCTCTGTGACGTCCCCGCAGACTGTATAAACCTGGACGTAGTCTCCGTGACGTCCCCGCAGACTGTCTAAAACCTGGACGTAGTCTCCGTGATGTCCCTCAGACTGTATAAACCTGGACGTAGTCTCCGTGACGTCCCCGCAGACTGTATAAACCTGGACGTAGTCTCCGTGACGTCCCCGCAGACTGTCTAAAACCTGGACGTAGTCTCTGAGACGTCCCCGCAGACTGTATAAACCTGGACGTAGTCTCTGTGACGTCCCCGCAGACTGTCTAAAACCTGGTCATAGTCTCTGTAACGTCCCCGCAGACTGTATAAACCTGGACGTAGTCTCTGAGACGTCCCCGCAGACTGTCTAAAACCTGGACGTAGTCTCCGTGACGTCCCCGCAGACTGTCTAAAACCTGGACGTAGTCTCTGTGACGTCCCCGCAGACTGTATAAACCTGGACGTAGTCTCTGTGACGTCCCCGCAGACTGTCTAAAACCTGGTCATAGTCTCTGTAACGTCCCCGCAGACTGTATAAACCTGGACGTAGTCTCTGAGACGTCCCCGCAGACTGTATAAACCTGGACGTAGTCTCTGCGACGTCCCCTCAGACTGTATAAACCTGGACGTAGTCTCTGTGACGTCCCCGCAGACTGTCTAAAACCTGGTCATAGTCTCTGTAACGTCCCCGCAGACTGTATAAACCTGGACGTAGTCTCTGAGACGTCCCCGCAGACTGTATAAACCTGGACGTAGTCTCTGCGACGTCCCCTCAGACTGTATAAACCTGGACGTAGTCTCTGTGACACAGACTGTATAAACCTGGACGTAGTCTCTGTGACACAGACTGTCTAAAACCTGGACGTAGTCTCCGTGTTGTCCCTCAGACTGTATAAACCTGGACGTAGTCTCCGTGACGTCCCCGCAGACTGTATAAACCTGGACGTAGTCTCCGTGACGTCCTGCAGACTGTCTAAAACCTGGACGTAGTCTCCGTGTTGTCCCTCAGACTGTATAAACCTGGACGTAGTCTCCGTGACGTCCCCGCAGACTGTATAAACCTGGACGTAGTCTCCGTGACGTCCCCGCAGACTGTCTAAAACCTGGACGTAGTCTCTGAGACGTCCCAGCAGACTGTATAAACCTGGACGTAGTCTCTGTGACGTCCCCGCAGACTGTCTAAAACCTGGTCATAGTCTCTGTGACGTCCCCGCAGACTGTATAAACCTGGACGTAGTCTCTGAGACGTCCCCGCAGACTGTATAAACCTGGACGTAGTCTCCGTGACACAGACTGTATAAACCTGGACGTAGTCTCTGTGACACAGACTGTATAAACCTGGACGTAGTCTCCGTGACGTCCCCGCAGACTGTATAAACCTGGACATAGTCTCTGTGACGTCCCCGCAGACTGTATAAACCTGGACGTAGTCTCTGTGACACAGACTGTATAAACCTGGACGTAGTCTCTGTGACACAGACTGTATAAACCTGGACGTAGTCTCTGTGACACAGACTGTATAAACCTGGACGTAGTCTCTGTGACACAGACTGTATAAACCTGGACATAGTCTCTGTGACGTCCCCTCAGACTGTATAAACCTGGACGTAGTCTCTGTAACACAGACTGTATAAACCTGGACGTAGTCTCCGTGACGTCCCCTCAGACTGTATAAACCTGGACGTAGTCTCTGTAACACAGACTGTATAAACCTGGACGTAGTCTCCGTGACGTCCCCTCAGACTGTATAAACCTGGACGTAGTCTCTGTAACACAGACTGTATAAACCTGGACGTAGTCTCTGAGACGTCCCCGCAGACTGTCTAAAACCTGGACGTAGTCTCTGTAACACAGACTGTATAAACCTGGACGTAGTCTCTGAGACGTCCCCTCAGACTGTATAAACCTGGACGTAGTCTCTGTAACACAGACTGTATAAACCTGGACGTAGTCTCTGTAACACAGACTGTATAAACCTGGACGTAGTCTCCGTGACGTCCCCTCAGACTGTATAAACCTGGACGTAGTCTCTGTAACACAGACTGTATAAACCTGGACGTAGTCTCTGTAACACAGACTGTATAAACCTGGAACTAGTCTCCGTGACGTCCCCTCAGACTGTATAAACCTGGACGTAGTCTCTGTAACACAGACTGTATAAACCTGGACGTAGTCTCCGTGACGTCCCCTCAGACTGTATAAACCTGGACGTAGTCTCCGTGACGTCCCCTCAGACTGTATAAACCTGGACGTAGTCTCTGTAACACAGACTGTATAAACCTGGACGTAGTCTCTGAGACGTCCCCGCAGACTGTCTAAAACCTGGACGTAGTCTCTGTAACACAGACTGTATAAACCTGGACGTAGTCTCTGTGACGTCCCCGCAGACTGTCTAAAACCTGGTCATAGTCTCTGTAACGTCCCCGCAGACTGTATAAACCTGGACGTAGTCTCTGAGACGTCCCCGCAGACTGTATAAACCTGGACGTAGTCTCTGTGACACAGACTGTATAAACCTGGACGTAGTCTCTGTGACACAGACTGTCTAAAACCTGGACGTAGTCTCCGTGTTGTCCCTCAGACTGTATAAACCTGGACGTAGTCTCCGTGACGTCCCCGCAGACTGTATAAACCTGGACGTAGTCTCCGTGACGTCCCCGCAGACTGTATAAACCTGGACGTAGTCTCCGTGTTGTCCCTCAGACTGTATAAACCTGGACGTAGTCTCCGTGACGTCCCCTCAGACTGTATAAACCTGACGTAGTCTCCGTGACGTCCCCTCAGACTGTATAAACCTGGACGTAGTCTCCGTGACGTCCTGCAGACTGTCTAAAACCTGGACGTAGTCTCCGTGTTGTCCCTCAGACTGTATAAACCTGGACGTAGTCTCCGTGACGTCCCCGCAGACTGTCTAAAACCTGGACGTAGTCTCTGTGACGTCCCCGCAGACTGTCTAAAACCTGGACGTAGTCTCCGTGACGTCCCCTCAGACTGTATAAACCTGACGTAGTCTCCGTGACGTCCCCTCAGACTGTATAAACCTGGACGTAGTCTCCGTGTTGTCCCTCAGACTGTATAAACCTGACGTAGTCTCCGTGTTGTCCCTCAGACTGTCTAAAACCTGGACGTAGTCTCCGTGACGTCCCCTCAGACTGTATAAACCTGGACGTAGTCTCCGTGACGTCCCTCAGACTGTCTAAAACCTGGACGTAGTCTCCGTGACGTCCCCTCAGACTGTATAAACCTGGACGTAGTCTCCGTGACGTCCCCTCAGACTGTATAAACCTGGACGTAGTCTCCGTGACGTCCCCTCAGACTGTATAAACCTGACGTAGTCTCCGTGACGTCCCCTCAGACTGTATAAACCTGGACGTAGTCTCCGTGACGTCCCCTCAGACTGTCTAAAACCTGGACGTAGTCTCCGTGTTGTCCCTCAGACTGTATAAACCTGGACGTAGTCTCCGTGTTGTCCCTCAGACTGTATAAACCTGGACGTAGTCTCCGTGACGTCCCCGCAGACTGTCTAAAACCTGGACGTAGTCTCTGTAACACAGACTGTCTAAAACCTGGACGTAGTCTCTGTAACACAGACTGTCTAAAACCTGGACGTAGTCTCTGTAACACAGACTGTATAAACCTGGACGTAGTCTCCGTGACGTCCCCTCAGACTGTATAAACCTGGACGTAGTCTCCGTGACGTCCCCTCAGACTGTATAAACCTGGACGTAGTCTCTGTAACACAGACTGTATAAACCTGGAGTTATGTAGTTACTTTGTGTCACGTCTGTGTGATAACATTTGATATATGTTTCATTATATTGTTTTGATCAGGATGCAGCAGAGAGGTGTGTGAGGGTTGAGCTGTGATGGACTGATGAAGACACACAGTGTCTCTCTGTGTCCATCCTCTGTCTCATCAACACTAACATCCATTATGCAACCTCCATCTTCATCCTTCTCTGCTACCTACGCCCCTCCTCCTCCTCTTCGCAGATTGGTCGGTTGATTTGACATACATCAATTCTGACCAATCAGATACAGGAATGCAAATTAGCCCCGCCCTGTTGAACGTGTAGAATTCCCGCCCTGCTGGCGTTGCTGTGTGGGCGGGGCCGGGTTTGACTTGCGGTCGGGTGAGCCAATCACGGACGGATATTCAGACGCGCTCCGCCCAGGTTGGCCGGCCGTGTTCCCGCCCTCTGAATAGTTATGACCAACGGGGGCGTTGCTAGGGGGCGGTGCCGGGCTCGAGCTCGACCCAGTTTGAAAGTGAAGCAACGTCTCCAGTCGCTGCTCCAGCCACCAAACAACAACAAGAACCCGAACCCGAACCCGACCCACAGTCTGCTTCACGCCGGCCCTCCTGACCAGTGAGTATCAATGTCAATGCTCCTGCTGCCGGACAAGGCGCAGCTCTCTGTGATTCACGCACAATGAGCTGGCTCTGATTAGCCGGGTTGCGGTGTCTGCGTGCGGGATCCTCTAATAAAAAGGTCCGGGCTGAAAATGAATAAAATGGCCGCTGTAACAGTGACCGTGACATCTGTCCGTGTCCGTGCGGCCCCGCGTGTCCCCGCGTGTCCCCGCGCTCGGGCTGCTGGAGCCGTGTTGTTGTAAACACGTAACGCCCATTATGAAGCATGAAGCCGGGAAATAGCCCGGTCCCGTCCGCTGACCTCTCCGGTGAAAATGCGTAGCCGCCGCACCGACACCGTGATTTCACCTCGGAGCCCGTTTGTTGTAAAAACGGCGCCGTGCTCAGATATAAAACACACCGAGTAACACGCCTCGTGTGGAGGGTTGGACGCCGTCCTGCGTGCCCGCTGGCCGGTTAGCCCGTCGCTAGCGGAGGGGGATGGGGCCGCTGGCGCTGCAGAGGGCGGGAAGCAAATGGTGGTCCATTGTTCTGTCGAGCTAGCCCGTTAGCACGGCTAGGCTAACTGCAGCAGTCCGTAGATCTCCGCGGAGGACGCGGCTCGCTTCAGTCTACGTTCCCCCGCACGGCGCACGGACCTCCGGCCACAGGCGGAGCCACGACCCGGGCTCCGGCGGGAGGTCCCGGCACAGCAACGGACCGAACCAGGGTCCAGTCTGGGTCGGTGGGCCTCCTAGCTCTGTGGCAGAGAAAATGGATCCCCACTTTGTTCTCTTTGTTATTCACAGTGAGACCGTTAGACTGCCGATGGACCGTTACCGGGCCGTTACCGGGCCGTTACCGGACCCACGGCTCTGCAACGTTCATATAACACCCATGTAACAGATTTAAACATTTAGATTTAAACATTTAGATTTTCAACATTTAGATTAAAACATTTAAACATTTAGATTAAAACAAATTTAAACATTTAGATTAAAACAAATTTCAACGTTTAGATTAAAACAGATTTTCAACATTTAGATTAAAACAGATTAAAACAGATTTCAACATTTAGATTAAAACAGATTTAAACATTTAGATTAAAACAGATTTAAACATTTAGATTAAAACAGATTTAAACATTTAGATTAAAACAGATTTAAACATTTAGATTAAAACAGATTTAAACGTTTAGATTAAAACAGATTTAAACATGAGGTGAGAATATTTGAAACAAATAAAGATTTAATATTTAAACCTCTAATAAATCATTGTACATGTTTTATTTCTGAATGTTTATTATCTTATTGATTGTCTATGAACAGAAAGTGTTTGTACACTGAGTAGTTTGTCTCTTTGTGAACATATGACAGACTGGCTAAATCTTTGACGGTGTGGTTGATCAGATTTATTAAAGTGTCATTGCAGTTTATAATTAAAATAAAACAAACCAAGAATGAATGCCTCTTTCTAAACAATGTCTCTGTCCGTCTGTCAGGCCACCAGTATGATGCGCAAAGACGTCAACAAGCCGAAGGGGAAGACGTCGGCGTACGCCTTCTTCGTCCAGACGTGTAGAGAGGAACACCGCAAGAAGAACCCTGAACAGTCGGTCAACTTCGCCGAGTTCTCCAAGAAGTGCTCTGAGAGATGGAAGGTGAGACAGGTGGACAGAGAGCGATAGACAGACAGGTGGACGGACAGACAGACAGACAGGTGGTGACAATCAACAATCACCTAACGCATTAATGTGTCAGTGTTTTTAGTCTGATCAGGTAAGTTACACTTCCCTTAACAACCACTGAGAGCCATTTCAACCAGAGAAGCATCAATAACCAATGAGAACCACAGAAAATTAATAAAAACAACCAACAACCACTGAGAACCGATGAAAAGCATCATTAACCAGTAAGAACCACCAACAGCCAAGCATTTCCAAAGGCACAGCAGATCAGAGGTCTGCAGTCCATGTCAGTGTTTCATACAGTCAGTACTCAGGATGAAACTCTCTCTTTATTCTTGAGGCACCAAATCATAACTTCAGTTATCATGACACTTTCCATACAGACCAACAATTATCTCAATTAAAACACTGCTGGCCAACATGAGCTCAGGTGACCTCTCTTATGTTTCATAGATGGGTTTAGTGAGGAGCCATACCTCCTGCAGACCAGGTTTAGTGAGGAGCCATACCTCCTGCAGACCAGGTTTAGTAAGGAGCTATACCTCCTGCAGACCAGGTTTAGTAAGGAGCTATACCTCCTGCAGACCAGGTTTAGCGAGGAGCCTTACCTCCTGTAGACCAGGTTTAGTAAGGAGCTATACCTCCTGCAGACCAGGTTTAGCGAGGAGCCTTACCTCCTGTAGACCAGGTTTAGTGAGGAGCTATACCTCCTGTAGACCAGGTTTAGCCAGGAGCCATACCTCCTGCAGACCAGGTTTAGTGAGGAGCTATACCTCCTGCAGACCAGGTTTAGTGAGGAGCTATACCTCCTGTAGACCAGGTTTAGTGAGGAGCTATACCTCCTGCAGACCAGGTTTAGTGAGGAGCTATACCTCCTGTAGACCAGGTTTAGTGAGGAGCCTTACCTCCTGTAGACCAGGTTTAGTAAGGAGCCGTACCTCCTGCAGACCAGGTTTAGTAAGGAGCTATACCTCCTGCAGACCAGGTTTAGTGAGGAGCTATACCTCCTGCAGACCAGGTTTAGTGAGGAGCTATACCTCCTGCAGACCAGGTTTAGTGAGGAGCTATACCTCCTGTAGACCAGGTTTAGTGAGGAGCTATACCTCCTGTAGACCAGGTTTAGTGAGGAGCTATACCTCCTGTAGACCAGGTTTAGTGAGGAGCTATACCTCCTGTAGACCAGGTTTAGTGAGGAGCCTTACCTCCTGTAGACCAGGTTTAGTAAGGAGCCGTACCTCCTGTAGAACAGGTTTAGTGAGGAGCCATACCTCCTGTAGACCAGGTTTAGTGAGGAGCTATACCTCCTGCAGACCAGGTTTAGTGAGGAGCTATACCTCCTGTAGACCAGGTTTAGTGAGGAGCCTTACCTCCTGTAGACCAGGTTTAGTAAGGAGCCGTACCTCCTGTAGACCAGGTTTAGTGAGGAGCCATACCTCCTGTAGACCAGGTTTAGTAAGGAGCCGTACCTCCTGTAGACCAGGTTTAGTGAGGAGCCTTACCTCCTGCAGACCAGGTTTAGTGAGGAGCCTTACCTCCTGCAGACCAGGTTTAGTGAGGAGCCTTACCTCCTGTAGACCAGGTTTAGTAAGGAGCTATACCTCCTGTAGACCAGGTTTAGTAAGGAGCTATACCTCCTGCAGACCAGGTTTAGCGAGGAGCCATACCTCCTGTAGACCAGGTTTAGTGAGGAGCCATACCTCCTGTAGACCAGGTTTAGTGAGGAGCCATACCTCCTGTAGACCAGGTTTAGTAAGGAGCCATACCTCCTGTAGACCAGGTTTAGTGAGGAGCCATACCTCCTGTAGACCAGGTTTAGTAAGGAGCTATACCTCCTGTAGACCAGGTTTAGTAAGGAGCCATACCTCCTGTAGACCAGGTTTAGTGAGGAGCCATACCTCCTGTAGACCAGGTTTAGTAAGGAGCCATACCTCCTGTAGACCAGGTTTAGTGAGGAGCCATACCTCCTGTAGACCAGGTTTAGCGAGGAGCCGTACCTCCTGCAAATGAAGGTAAATGATCAGAGTTTAGTCCGTGAGTACATCTGGACAGGGCTCTGGTTTTCCAAAGATGGATCTGGATCATCGCCTCTCCTGGACGCGGTGCGTTTTTTGGTGGCAACCCCTGCGTTGCAGAATGCTGGTGCGGAAACTAGGGATGCTCCGATCCACATTTTTTCACTTCCCATCCGATCCAGATACCTGAATTTGTATATCTGCTGATACCGATACTATTTTGATACCAGAGCTCTGTTTGCTTTAATATTATCATTATTGTTGATTTTATATGAGGCTGTAATAAACTCAAGTATATGTACGTACGCATTTATGTCCCAAAAGGCAACTTGAGGTAAGTACGAGGTCAGAAAACAGGAAAAATCCTGAAAACAAATATGCACCTGTAAGGGTTTCAAATGGATTGTCCATGTTTATTAAATTCCAAGACAGGGTTAAACTACTAGTGCAATATAAACAAAAAATACCCGTCATATAAACTACACAGCATAGATATAAATCACCACTATGCAGCAACACAGTTTCTAAGTGTCAAATATGAAATAAAGGGTAAACCTGTCCACACTACCCCTCCAAATAAAATACAAAGGCTGCTTCCTCTGATCCGCACAAATTAAGTACACTGGCTGTTTGATTACGTTAAAGCACAGACATAACTCATGGATCGGAAACTTCTGCAGGTTGGATTGGAAAGGGTTTAGCGAGGAGCCGTACCTCGTGTAGACCGGGTTTAGTGAGGAGCCGTACCTCGTGTAGACCGGGTTAGTGAGGAGCCGTACCTCGTGTAGACCGGGTTAGTGAGGAGCCGTACCTCGTGTAGACCGGGTTAGTGAGGAGCCGTACCTCCTGTGGTCTGGGCTTGGTGAGGAGCTGGTTTGATGGTTCCACTGAGATTAGGGGATGAAAAACGATCTGGTTGTGGAGAACAGGTGAACTATGAATTACAGACTGTTGGGTTTGTTGGCAGAGGAGACCGAGCTCATCGAACAGCACGGTCAGGACCTCGGTCTTTCAGGTGTTGATGACTGCAGTACGGATCGGTCGATGAGTCGGTCAGCCTCTGTTTGAACCTCTGTCACAAGATGCTGGCCGAGTTGGCACCATGGAGATACTGCGATACGACCTGCTAATTATACATGCAAATAATATCTAAAGTGCCAGAGTTAATAATAAATTCTTAAATAATGAGTTTGTTAATAAACTCTCTAACAATAAACTCTCCTGTTGGAAATCAGTTCATGAATCCTGACCACTGACCATGTCATGTGATTTCAGGCTCTGTCTGCCAGTGATAAGAAGTGTTTCGAGGACATGGCGAAGGCCGACAAGGTGCGTTACAACAGGGAGATGAGCGACTACGTCCCGCCCAAAGGCTTCGGAAAGAGAGGCCGCAAGAGGAAAGACCCCAACGCACCCAAGAGACCCCCGTAAGTCCAAAACAAACCAAACACAGTTTAACAGTTTGACGTCCCTCACCTGAACATAAGGAATCACAGAGCTAACCATGCAGCTAACCACACTGAGACAAGTCAGACTGTTAGTTTGTATCAATTCTAACTGAGCCGGTCCCGATGCACTAACCCGTCTGTCTCTCTCCCTGCCTGTCTGTGGGTAGGTCAGCGTTCTTTGTGTTCTGCAGTGAGTACCGTCCCAGTGTGAAGCAGCAGTATCCTGGTCTGTCTATAGGAGACTGTGCCAAGAAGCTGGGAGAGATGTGGAGCAAACTGTCCCAGTCTGAGAAACTACCCTACGAGGAGAAGGCCCAGAAACTACGGGAGAAATATGACCGGGTAAGACACACAGACAGGCAGAGAGAGAGACAGATGTGGACAGACTGTCCCGGTCTGAGAAACCACCCTATGAAGATGCAGGCACTGTCTTACAAATTGCTTCCTGTCTGTCTGACAGGACATGGTGGCGTATCGCGGGGGCGGCACCACGTATGCCAGGAACCCCGGGTCTTCAGCTCAGGGAGGAGAGGAAGAGGAGGATGATGAAGGAGAAGATGAAGACGAGGAGGACGACGATGATGAGTAGAGAGAAAGAGCTGCAGCTGGATGAGTGTGTTAGAGAGAGAGAGACAGGTAGGTGTGTGTGTTTCAGAGGTGAGACGGTACGTCACAGCTGATTGGTTAGGAGAAGGAAGGGGCGGAGCCTCACAGCAGCTGACGGTCTGTCCTCGGATACTTCCTGCTGCAGCTGATTTCAGGCAGAGAAGAAGAGGGACAGGTGATGGTGAAGGTGAGCTCAGCTGAACAACAGGTAGTTCAGCTACTAGCCAATCAGGAGCATCTATTCTGTGAGTCTGTGGTGTCAGGTGTCAGACAGGAAACAGGAAGTGCACCTGCAGTCCAGGGCAGATCAGGTCAACATCAGAAACACAAGAACCAACCCAGGCGGACCGCCAGCCCCGGTCCCACCGGGCACCGCAGCTGTTCATGTTGTAGTCAGTGTTTGAAACCTCACCGGGTCGCCGTGGTCCGGTTCAGAACCATCTCCACAGGAAGTCAGACAGAGAATGCTGTAGACTTTCAAAATAAAACATCCTGTACCAACTTTAGATTGTAAAACAGTTTAACTATATTTAGAAGAACATGAAGCAGGAGGGACAACGAACGCTCCATGTGGGTTTGAAGTCGCGTAGAGACTGATGGACTGACGGAGGCGTCATGGAGACGAGCCTGGTGGAGTTTCGGGGTCAGACTGTCAGAAAGCAGCTGGTTGAGGTCAGAGGTCACGTGACTTCATTCACAAACAGGATCAGCTGTTAGCAGGTCACATGACTCGACAGGTTGGTCATGTGACCTGCTAACAGCTGATCCTGTTTGTGAGTTTATCTGTTTAGAAACACGTCGCTCTGAAACACACCCACAGGACCAGAGAGAGAGAGAGAGAGTGTTTGTGCGTGCGTGTGTTTGTTTGTTTGTTTGTTTGTTTATGCGTGTGTGTGTGTGTGCGTGTGTGTTGGTCATCAGATGATAGTAAAGTAACCCCCCCACCACCACTGTTACCATGGTTACCCCCCCCCACCCAACCTCCACCCGTGTGTTGCCATGGAAACCTGCTCCTGCTCTTCATGTTGTTGTTTTTTATTTTCTAATGAAGTTTATTAAAGTTTGTTCAGTTCTTCACTGTCAGAGTAGAAACGTCAACTTTTATAATAAAACAACCACCTGAGGGAAAAACACCCTGCTGTCTGTCTGACTCTGTGCCTGTCTGTCTGACTCTGTGCCTGTCTGTCTGACCCTGTGCCTGTCTGTCTGACCCTGTACCTGGTCAGGTAGGCTGCACAGTGGCGTCACTTCAGTGACAGGAAGTTCATTCATGCTATGTACACGTCCGATCAGGAGATCACTCTGAGGCCGACGCACGGTCACCACAGGTTCAGGTCACCTATGAGGACAGGTGATGTGAAGGTGAAAAGATGAACGCTCAATGTCCCCAGAAAACATCAGGAAGTCTTCAGACGATCCTCAGAGAGGAAGGAAGTAATCATTAGTACGACTGTTGATCAGTATTGGACTGTGGATCTGTTGATGAGTATTCCTGAAAACAGCTTCGAGACTGACGATGAAACATCGATCAGTAAAAGATGATAAATTGTTGCTGAAGCTCAAAGTTTGAACAGATCAGTGAATAAATGTAAAATCCTGGAGCCACAGACAGACGCTGCATACTAACCCTCAGGTAGAATCGGATCACAGAATCATAAACTCACCATTCTCATCCTGAGAGCTCCCTCTAGTGGTTTAAATGTACTTATTTTAAATTTCATTAATTTAAAAGCAAACTGTGAACCTAAAATAACTATAATATTTCTGAATATTCACTCCTGTCCACTGGCTCCTGGTTCCACAGCGTATACAGTTCAAAATTGTCCTCACACACAAAGCCCTCCTGAACCAGACCTGCTCCATCACCACACTCTGTCCATCAGCCTACGTTCCTCTGAGGCAAACCACCTGAATCCACCACCCACCTGAGGTGCTGAAGAAGAAGATTGTGTGATACCAGACTGACCTTTGATATCAGTTGGTATGTTTTATTTTGGACCTTTAGAGATATAACAAGGTTGTCTTCACTCGCTGTGCAGTTCATCTTGAAGTAGCCAGCAGAACACAGCTCCTGATGGAGTACTGAGGTACTGTAAAATCAAAGACAGCCGATCAATGTACAAATTTACTGGTGCAACAAAGGGAGCTTGAACAGTAATGGAAAGAACTAAATCAATTTCAAAGAAACCTTTTCAGGATGGAATGAAGTGGATCTTCAGGTGATCATCACTCAGAGCAACTCTGCTCTGTGGTTAGAGAACAAATTCATTTTGAAGCGTTACAGCCTTATGTGATGTGGAAACTAATGAGTGGCAGAGTCTGGAACCTTCAACGCCCAATCATCTTCAAACAAACCCTGTTATCATCAGAGGCTGTTCAATGAGGACAACCTGTACTGCAGGAGAAGATGGAGACGGTCTAACCCCTGACAGATTCTTTCAGAGGAGAGTCAGAGAAACTTAATCCTGGCCCCTAAAGAACACTCAGAGAAACCTATCCCTGACGCCAGCAATTGGGCCTCACTGATTGGCAGTTCGTGGTTGCCAAGCCCATCTCAGTCCTCTCGGCTTCCCGAATCTGACGCCATTGGGGCCACACCTCCCCAGCTGGGGCCCATTCCATGAAATCCATGGCAACCGCACACCTAGGTTTACATACAAGAAAAACACTACACACGAGATACATCGCCCAAGATGGTGGCGGCTAGAGATGTCCGATATTATCGGCCCATATTCATTATCGGCCGATAATAGCTTAAAAATTTAATATCGGTTGATATCGGTATCAGATTTTTTAATGCCTCAAAACCCCGATAAAATAATACTTGCGTTTCACCCAAATAGTGCCTATTGGCTCCTGAAACGTTTGTCTGCGCAAATTTGATGACATCATCAAGCTGCGCCCACAAACACTAGTTGCTGCAGTGACAAACTTGCTCGCTGGCAAGTTGCAACATGTCAGTGGTTTGGAATTATTTTCAAGTGTCTCCGTCGGACGTTAAAGTTGCTATTTGCAATGACTGCAAAGCTTCAGTTATGCGAGGTGGGACCAAGATTTCTGCCTTCGGTACATCTAATTTAATCTCCCACCTCAGGATAAACCATGCAGAGAGTTACGAGAGATTTGTGCAGCAAAGCAATGAAAAGAAACAGAGCCCGGCGGGACAGAAACAAACGACTCAGATGCAGATGACGCTCAAAGAGTCCAACGAGAAAAGACAGAAATACGCCAAGGACCACCCCAGGGCAAAAGCCATCAATAGGAAAATAATCGAATGTATTGCACTGGATAACCAGCCATTCTCAATCGTGCAAGACGCCGGATTCACTAAACAGGTAAAATCAATGTTTTATTTGTGAACTCAAATTTGCTCTATTTGTTCTGAGCATAGAGATTCTCAGGGAATTAAAAAAAGAAAAATAAACATGGCACTTTTTCCCTAAATGAAGTTGAAGTATTTCTTATTTTGCACAATGTTAACATTTGGAAAGTCTTGTTCCATTCAAGAATATATCCAGTGGTGTATTACAGTGGTGTATTAACATTAAGCATGTTGTGTTAGTTCCACAACAGGAGATATGTGATGTTACCTAAATTAGTTTTGAGTAAAAAATAACCCATATATCGGTATCGGCTGATATCGGTATCGGAAATTGAGAGTTGGACAATATCGGCATATCGGTTATCGGCAAAAAAGCCAATATCGGACATCTCTAGTGGCGGCCATATACATACATATATATATATATATGTATATATATATATATATATATATATATATGTATTACTCCAGCAGAAACAAACCAGAAGCACAGAAGTGATTAAAATAAGAGATTATGTAATTTTAAAGTTAATGAGTCCAGACTAAACCTGGTCCAGGACTTCAGTCCTCCAGTGAACAGGACCGGCCTGGATCAGAGTACAGATCAGACAATCAGGTGTTCAGCCGGTCCAGCAGGGGGCAGCACTGAAAACTCAACAAGCAGGTTGAAGCATAGACATATATACACAGACATGTATACAGCATATATATACAGTATATGCATTGAGCGCTGAATCGTATGTCGACGTCGCCGCCATATTGGAAATGGCAGGTCTGCCCGTAAACTAATACAAGGAAATGGACTGAACTTCATAAAGCACAAACGTTTACATTTACACACGTGTGTGTTTGTGTGTGTACATGTTCATCAGTGTGAATATAAAAACGATTAATCAAAATCAGTTAAATGTACACGTTAGTGCTCTTTATTCAGGATCTGGTTATTATAGACACAGATTAAATGTTAAATATAAATATTTCAATATTTATCATCACAGTAACAGTATTACACACATTAGTAGCTGTAAACACTCAGCATTAGAAAAATACATACGTTGGTTTGGTGCTTACATAAGGAGTAAACATTTATAATCATCACTTTAAAAGTTACATACGTTGTTTTTGGTGCCTGTTTGTTTCCCAGATATATTAGTGTGTGTGTGAATGGGTGTATAAGAGACATTAACTTAAAGAACTTTGTAGAAAGGCGCTTTATGAAGTTCAGTCCATTTCCTGTTATTAGTTTACGGGCAGACCTGCCACATCCAATATGGCGGACCCGTTGACGTATCACGACCAACAACCAACCAACTCAATGCGGCGTCTATGTATATATGTCTATGTATATATGTCTATGGGTTGAAGCAGGAGCTGACAAACCGGACCAGAACCAGGACCAGGTCCAAGATCAGTTACTGGGAATCAGAATCCTTCCTGCAATGAAGAAAAGACAACAACAGAGTCAACCTCAAATCAGATACCACCTCATTAAAACTGGTCTGTTCTGGTCTGAACTGGTATGTTCTGGTCTGTACTAGTCCGTTCTACATATGACCATAAAATATAGATTATTGTTCAAACATATACTTTATGTTTCTATTGTGCCAAGAAGAAGAGATGTTGATCCAGCTGGATCGAATGTTATTAGCGGATTAGATGGCCGTCATCACTGGTAGCACAGAGTTAGTTCAATGTTTAATGTCATAAAGAGCGGGAACATGAAATTGTAACTAGTGGCCTCAGGATGAATGAGTCTCCCCATCCCTCACACTGATCATTACACTGACTTAGATATGTTAACTTATATATATATATTACATATATAACCATACAGTCGTCCCTCGCTATAACACGGTTCACTTTTCGCGGTTTCACTTAGTGTAATTTTGCATGCTTTTTTTTACAGCGTACTTTACAGTATGAACACGCATTGTGTTCTGTGTCCTGATTAACTAAGGGAGTACTGTACAAAATGCGTGTAAAAAGGTGTATTAAAGTGTGTGTTAGGGGTTTTACGGCCTTAAAACATGTAAAATAATTGTAAAACTTACTTCGCGGATTTCGTTTATTGTGGGTTATTTTTAAAACGTATCCCCCGCGATAAACGAGGGACCACTGTATAGCTTTTATTTACATACCTGACACAACTCACCGACCACTTTTGACCAGGTCAGACCACCCCTGCAGGTCTTGTGGGGAACACTCCACAAAAGCTGGTGGTCAGGTGGTCTGACCCGGTCATCTGTCCATCACAGCTTGGTTCTTGTTCTGACACTCGTCCATTGTTCAGATGATTGATCCTAGGAGGTGGAAGAGGGAGCAGCACACCCTGCTGTACATCGGTGAGACAGAGGTGGAGAGGACCTGCATCAGTGAGGATCTCACCTGGTCTCACCACACCCACCGTGTCCTAAAGAAAGCAGAGACTGAGTCAAGCAAAACCCTCGGAACCTTCTACAGGTGTACAGTGGAGAGCATCAGCAGCAGCAGCTCAGTTTACAGTGTGACAGGTAGCTGCACCGCTCAGGACAGGAGGGCTGATCCAAACAGTTCACTTCACTGCAGGACATCTACAGAACCAGGGTCATCAGGAAGACCATAAGATCATAACATCATAAGGGGCAAGACACACCCACAGCACAGTCTGTTCACACCTCTGCCATCAGGGCGGCGCTACAGGAGTCTGAAGTCCAGGACAAAAAGACTTTCAAACACCTTTTACCAGCGTCAGGCCATTAGACTGTCACCACACTCATTCAATCAAACTAATGTCTTTTTAACTGTCACTGTGAGGCACAGAGCATCTTATTTATCAACCCCGGTTTCTTTTTTCAGGTTTTAACTTTTCACTGTTCTGCACTTTGAACTATATTTATTTTTAGATTTAGAATTTCACTGTTGAACCATTGTGTTTTTACAGTAAATGACCATAAATCTCTTAAATCTTAAATAATGGTCATGGCTTCACGTTGGTCTTTTCCCAGCTCTGAGCTGAAGCTTCAAACAAAGTGTAAACAGCAGTTTGGTTCAGAGTTTAATGAAGTGAGAAGAACAACATGAGAAGTAAAAGTACCACTGTCATCACAGACTTCACTCCTCACCTCCTGTCCTGTCAGGAGCCAATCAGAAAACCTGATGATGACCCATCAGTCTCCAGAAGTTTGATACTGAATAGCCAGTCAGTACAGAAACATCGGCTCCACCTGCAGGTCACACCAGTCACTACAACACACCAGAGATGGCCCAAAGGTAAAAAATGAAACCTTCATAAACACTTTTCATTGAACTTGGTGAAAGAGTCCTAAAGGAAGGTGTGAAGGAGAGTTACTGTGTGATTGTTATTTTGATTATTGTTCATGTTTATGTTCCTATGGTGACACCTGCTGCTACATCTACAGGTATTCCTTTGTAACAGGTTTGAGATTTGAGAAATATAATTTGTATGATATGAAATGTATTTTGCTCGGGGGATGATGATGAGATGTTTTTGTTTGGTTAGATCTGAAGCAGTTTTCCTTTGCCAGTTACAAAGAGTTCAAAGTATCTGTTGATGAGTTCATGATTAATCTCAACTAAAGCAACAGTTCAGCCTCCAGAATGAAAATATAAAATACACTGGTGTATGTTCACTAAGAAGTAAAGTGATGATAGCCACTACATTTACAGTATGTGAGTAAAAGGTTCAGGAGTACTGGTGATAAATACATGATGGGTTTAGATATATACAGTATGTATCAGTCCAGCCTGTAAAATGAACTTATTACAGAGTACTTTCACTGTTTACACTGCCCGTGCCCGTCATATTACATCAGTTTGGATTAATTTATAGATTTAATACATTTAAATCACAACGTTAGGTTTGTCCCTTCTGGTCTCTCGTCCACTGCTTCTGCACATGCGCACTGATATCCGTAAACCCATCACAGCCGCACGAGGAGAAAAGGAGAGTGACAATAAAGTGAAATAATAACTTTAAATAATTAAATAATTAAATCAGTCAACGTGAGAATAACGAGGAGAGAGTGACGGAGGAGGAATGAACCAGCTGGAGCGGTAAGACTCATTTAACGAGCGGGAAGTATCCGGTAACAACCGGAACACAGCTAACAGTTAGCATCATGCTACACTGAGTTATCAGTCTGTTTATATACTGTAGTAAGCTATAACACAGCTAAAGTTGCATCATGATACACTAAGTTTCAGTCTGTTTAATAGCCCTGTAGTATCCTATAAACAACAAGCTAACAGTTAGCATCATGGATACACGAGTTATCAGTCTGTGTGATATACTGTAGTATCTAGAAACAAAGCACAGTTAGCATCATTGGGCCTTGTTTTACAAAAAAAAAACTGAGTTATCAGTCTGTTTATATACTGTAAGTATCTATAAACAACAGCTAACAGTTAGCATCATGCTACACTGATTATCAGCCGTTTATATATGTATATCTTAAACACAGCTAACAGTTAGCAGCAGGCCTCACTGAGTTATCCAGTCTGTTTATATATGTAAGTATCTATAAACACAGCTAACAGTTAGCATCATGAATACACTGGTTATCCCAATTTTTCCCCCCCCAAGTTTTTCCTTTTATACTGTAGTATCTATAAACACAGCTAACGTTAGCATCAGGCTACACTGAGTTATCAGTTCTGTTTATATACTGTAGTATCTTATAAACACAGCTAACAGTTAGCATCAATGATCAACTGAGTGATCAGTCTGTTTATATACTGTAGTATCTATAAAACACAGCTAACAGTTAGCATCATGAGACACTGAGTTATCAGTTCTGTTTATTATACTGTAGTATCTATAACAACAGCTAAACATTAGCATCATGATACAACTAAGTTATCAGTCTGTTTATATACTGGTAGTATCTATACACAGCTAACAGTTAGCATCATTATACACTGAGTTATCAGTCTGTTTATATACTGTAGTATCTGATAAACACAGCTAACAGTTAGCAATCATGCTACACTGAGTTATCAGGTCTGTTTATAGACTGTAGTATCTATAAACACAGCTAACAGTTACATCATGATACAACTAAGTTATCAGTCTTGTTATATACTGGTAGTTCTATAAACACAGCTACACGTTAGCATCATGATACACTGATTTATCAGTCTGTTTATATACTGTAGTCTCTATAGACACAGCTAACATGTAGCATCAGATCACTAAGTTAGCAGTCTGTTTTCTATACTGTAGTATCTATAAACACAGCTAAGCAGTTAGCATCATGATACACTGAGTTATCAGTCTGTTTATATACTGTAGTATCTAAAACACAGCTAACAGTTAGCATCATGATACACTAAGTTATCAGTCTGTTTATATACTGTAGTATCTATAAACACAGCTAACAGTTAGCATCATGACACTGAGTTATCAGTCGTTTATATACTGTAGTATCTATAAACACAGCTAACAGTTAGCATCATGATCACTGAGTTATCATTGTTTATATACTGTGTATCTATAAACACAGCTAACAGTTAGCATCATGATACACTAGTTCAGTCTGTTTATATAATGCTATAAACACCGCTCAGTAGCATCATGATACACTAAAGTATCAGTCTGTGATTATCTACGTGTATCTAACACAGCTAACAGTTAGCATCATGCTACACTGGTTATCAGTCTGTATTATATGTATCTATAAACACAGCTAACAGTTAGCATCATGATACACTGAGTTATCAGTCTGTTTATACTGTAGTATCTATAAACACAGCTACAGTTAGCATCATGATACACTAAGTTATCAGTCTGTTTATATACTGTGTATCTATAAACACAGCTAACAGTTAGCATCATGCTACACTGAGTTATCAGTCTGTTTTATATACTGTAGTATCTATAAACACAGCTAACAGTTAGCATCATGATACACTGAGTTATCAGTCTGTTTATATACTGTAGTATCTATAAACACAGCTAACAGTTAGCATCATGATACATTAAGTTATCAGTCTGTTTATATACTGTAGTATCTATAAACACAGCTACAGTTAGCATCATGATACACTGAGTTATCAGTCTGTTTTATACTGTAGTATCTATAAACACAGCTAACAGTTAGCATCATGATACACTAAGTTATCAGTCTGTTTATATACTGTAGTATCTATAAAACACAGCTACAGTTAGCATCATGTACACTGAGTTATCAGTCTGTTTATACT
>JAFMOB010000298.1:32761-89598 GCA_018985215.1 Larimichthys polyactis
CTGACTGTGGGCTCCTCCCCCCTCCCTCTCCTCCATGGCCTCTCTGCACACGCTCAGTATGGAGCGCCGGAAGTCCTGAACCTCCGGGTCCTTCAACATCTCGAACTCACAGACCGGCATTCCAATGGCAAACCCTAAAATGGGGACATGGTTAGTCCTACTGAGGGACGGGGACATATCAACTCTGGGAGATGGATGGACGGACATGGTCTGTTTTAACCTACTTTGGTCCTGTTTGACCCTGCTTTGGGACCAGTTTGACCTAATTTACCCCTGTCTGACCCTGTTTGATTGAACAGTGTGGTTGATGGTGGTTGATGAGATGTTTGCTGACTGACCAATGGCTGTCCAAACATGTGATGACACGTGATGACTATGATGACTATGTTAAGGTGCGTTACCTATCTCCCGGTTCAGGATCTTCTCCTCCCGGTTGCCGAGGGGCTCAATGAGCTTCAGAATGGGGTGAAACAGTCGGAGGTCGCACAGCCGCCTCGTCTCATCGTAAAACTCCTCCCTCTCTGCCTCTTGGGTCACGCCCACAAAGATGTAACATGACTCCTCCTAGCCAATCAGAGAGCAGGTATTATTGTTACTATGATGTGATACAAAGAGGTAGGGTCAAAGGTCAAACAGCGAGGTACCTGCAGCAGATGGTACAGCGGGTACTTCCTGGCCTCAGTGAAGAGCTGCTGCTTGATGCTGATGAGAGGAGTTTCTCTGAGACACTCGAGACTCACCATCATCCCTGAAACACAAAGGAACCATCAGAGGACAACACAAGACAAGACAAGACAAGACAAGACAGGACAAGACAACGTTACCATTCGGTAGGCAGCAGTCCACCAGGATGCGGGGTGGCATCAGATGGAGCCCCCACAGCTCCCCTGATGATGGCCTGGGAGCCATGGCAACCACTAATCACAAACTGTCTCACCTCAGCACTGGGCTACCTGGACAGATAGACAGAGTGAGAGACAGGTGAAACCAGTGAGGTCCTCATCAGCCATCATCATGGTTCTTTGTGGTTCTTCAGGGTTCCTTGTGGTTCCTATAGTACACTTAAGACTTTCCTTTCTGATAGAGCTTATAGTTAGTGCTGGCTCAGGTCATCCCTTAGTTATGCTGCTATAGAACTAGACTTCCCATGATACACTGGGCTCTTCTCACGTTACTAACTTAACTTCTTCCCCAGAGTTTTTGTGCTCTCTCTGAGGTGTGTTGCTGTGGTTGTGTCTATACCTGCTGAACGTAACTGCTGTATAAGCTGTGAAACAATCAGGAAATAACTTTTTATTTTTCTCTAATTAATAACAACTTTATCGAGGCCAGCACAACGGCGAACGTGACGTGGGGCTCTGGTTTCCCAAAAGTTGAATCTGGCTCAACTTTTCTCCCGGACACCAGTGCAGTTTTTTTGCAGCAACCCCTGTGTTGCGGGCACCTCCGGTTTTGCCGCAATCCCTGATGCTGTCTGAACCCCCACTTAGGGTTTGATTCCCACCTCCTGTTTACTGACGTCATGTGACAAGCTCCAGCTGTGAATCATTCATTCAGGATCCGCGAATGTTTCTTTAATGTTTGTTTTATACTTCATTTATGTTTCTGTCCGTCGTTATCTTAAAAGTCTGATCTTCCTTTTCTTTTTCTTTGGATAATTTAATATTAATGCTTTTAAATGTTCTTTAAATGTAAAGTCCAGTTTTCTATGAACATCTATTTCTGTTGTCTTCTTGTCTTTGTGATTTTTCAATGAAGCATCAAACAAAGAGCAGAAAGTAGGACACACACACACAAAAAAACACTGTGTGTTTGTGTGTGTGCGTGTGTGTTTTCTGCCTCTCTGACAGGAAGCTGACTTCCTTCACTCCTCTTCCTGTTGACCTGCTGCTTTAAGGAACAGTTCATCTCAGAGTCCAAAGTCAGAGCTAACATTACTGTACATAGATTAACTGTCTGTCTTGTCATTTGCAGAATAATTGCTAACAAACACTATGAGTTTTATTTATGTTGTATGTTGTATGACGCTAACTTATGTACGACAATAAACGTTTAGGTTTTAGCAAACGATAAATGATGTAACAAAGCAAAGGTTGAGCTAACAAGAGTGATGGAGACAGGAGCTACTACGCCGACTGTAACTGAAGCTGTCCGCCGTGGGTCTGACGTTGGTCGCTTGGTGGAAAACAGCTAGTTAGATAAAATACAGGAACATTCTCTGAACCTTTTAATAACAGGTGTGTCACTACAGAACAGGATCAGAACCAGGACTGGATCATCAGAACAGGTCACATGATGATGCCATTCAGGTTGATTGGCAGGTCTGTGGTGATGTTTATTGATGATGTCACATGTTTCTAAACACAGCAGGTAAACAGGAAGTGATTCCTCTCCTGTCTCCTAACATCCACGCAGTGACGTCATCATTACGTCACGCTGACGGCTCACCCTTTGGGAGGAGGGGAGCCACAGACCATCTTCACGTGGTTACCATGACAACCAGTGTCGGAGCACCATCATCATCATCAGCGCGAGCTGACATCAAATACGCGCGCGCACTCTTTGTTCTGTCTGTCACTCACCTGAGCTCGTGCCTGTTGGTCCAGCGGCGCGTGCCTCCGGTCATAGCGTCCGTCCACCTGTCTGTCCGTCCACCTGTCTGTCCGTCTATCTGTCTGTCTTTGTCTCTGTGTATATGTCCATCCGTCACCCACCGTTGATTCTCAACACAAAGAGTCCCGTTACAGACTGCGACCGTCCACATCAGAGACCGGTCTATCTCTCTGTCTGCCTGTCTCACTGACCGCCTGTCTGCCTGTCTGTCTCTCTGTCTGTCCTGTCCTGCGGTCGGAGCCGCAGAACAATGTGCTGAGGGGGGGGGGGGGGGGGGTCTCATCCTCTTCCATCCTCTTCCTCTCTTAAAGGGCCAGTCACCTGCTGTAGAGAAATACAAAAGACTGTCTGTTTATATGTGTTTATATAAAGATAACTTTACGTGTTTATATAAAGATAACTTTACGTGTTTATATAAAGATAACTTTACGTGTTTATATAAAGATAACTTTACGTGTTTATATAAAGATAACTTACGTGTTTATACAAAGATAACTTTACGTGTTTATATAAAGATAACTTACGTGTTTATATAAAGATAACTTTACGTGTTTATATAAAGATAACTTTACGTGTTTATATAAAGATAAGTTTATGTGTTTATATAAAGATAAGTTAATGTGTTTATCTAAAAATAACGTTACGTGTTTATATAAAGATAACTTTACGTGTTTAAATAAAGATAACTTTACGTGTTTATATAAAGATAACTTTACGTGTTTATATAAAGATAAGTTTATGTGTTTATATAAAGATAACTTTACGTGTTTATATAAAGATAAGTTTATGTGTTTATATAAAGATAACTTTACGTGTTTATATAAAGATAAGTTTATGTGTTTATATAAAGATAACTTTACGTGTTTATATAAAGATAACTTTACGTGTTTCATAAAGAAACTTAATGTGTTTATATAAAGATAACTTTACGTGTTTATATAAAGATAACTTTACGTGTTTATATAAAGATAAGTTTATGTGTTTATATAAAGATAAGTTAATGTGTTTATCTAAAAATAACGTTACGTGTTTATATAAAGATAACTTTACGTGTTTATATAAAGATAACTTTACGTGTTATATAAAGATAACTTTACGTGTTTATATAACTTAATGTGTTTTATATAAAGATAACTTAATGTGTTTTATATAAAGATAACTTAATGTGTTTATATAAAGATAGTTTACGTGTTTATAAAGATAGTTAATGTGTTTATATAAAAAAGTTTACGTGTTTATAAAGAAACTTTACGTGTTTTATAAAGAAATTAGTGTTATCTAAAGATAACTTTACGTGTTTTACAAAGATAACTTACGTGTTATATAAAGAAACTTAATGTGTTTTATATAAAGATAACTATATGTGTTTATATAAAGATAAGTTTACGTGTTTATATAAAGATAAGTTTACGTGTTTATATAAAAATAACTTTACGTGTTTATATAAAGATAAGTTAATGTGTTTATATAAAAATAAGTTTACGTGTTTATATAAAGATAACTTTACTTGTTTATATAAAGATAACTTTACGTGTTTATATAAAGATAACTTTATGTGTTTTATATAAAGGTAACTTTATGTTTTATATAAAGATAACTTTACGTGTTTATATAAAGATAACTTTACATGTTATAAAGATAACTTTATGTTTCATATAAAGATAACTTTACGTCTTTATATAACGATAAATTTACGTGTTTATATAAAGATAACTTTATGTGTTTTATATAAAGATAAATTTATGTATTTATATAAAGATAACGTCACATGTTTATATGCAGTTAACTTTACGTGTTTTATATGAGGATAACTTTACATGTTTCATATGATGTTAACTTTAGGTGTTTTCGATAGATAGATAGATAGATAGATAGATAGATAGATAGATAGATAGATAGATAGATGACTTTATTCATCTCTGAAGCGAAATTAGGTCATCATAGCGGCAGTCTGGTATTTCAATACAATAAAATACAATAAAATAAAATACTGAGGTTGAAAAATAAAAAACAAAAATAAAAAACACAGAATAGGACACGGACACAAAAGAAAAAAGAAGATAAATAGGTAGATAAGGTGCAGTGACAAGATGATGGCATGATATATAATATCAATATGGTTAATATTATTATTATTATCACATATTATAAGAAGTATATGTTCCAGTATTGGAGCGGCGTGTTGTACAGGGTACCCAGTGCAAAGGTGACAGGTAGAAAAAGGTGACAGGTAGATTAAAGTCTTATTGCAGTTGGGTGGAACTATTTCCTGTATCATTCCTCAGAGCAGCAGGGTGAATGAGTCTGTTGCTGAAGCTGCTCTTCAGTTTGTCCAGTGCTGTTTGGAGGGGTGAGAGAGATTATCCATGATTGCCAGCAGTTTTGCCAGCATCCTGTCCTCCACCACCTCCTCCAGGGTGACAAATTTAGAGCCAACAACAGACTCTGCTTTCTGATGATTTTGTTCAGTCTGTTGGCGTCCTTTGCCTTGATGCCTGCACCCCAGGACACAGCAAAGAAGATGGTGCTCACCACAACAGACTGATAGAACATCTGCAGCATCTTGTTGCAGACATTAAGCACCAATGCTGATAGGAGAGGGCAGGGGCTTGTTTCTCCTGAAATCCACCACCATCTCCTTCGTCTTCACCATGTTCAGCTGTAGGTGGTTCTCCCCACACCACTTAACAAAGCAGTTGACGGTCTGTCCAGGGAGAAGTAAGCCTTCTGCAGCAGGTAGATGATTGCATCATCAACCCCACCATGGGGCTGATATGCGAAATGTAGGGGGTCTTCAGTGCAGCAGGACATCCTTTTTGGGGCACTGGGACCAGGCAGGATGGTTTCCAGATCACTGGCACTTTCTGAAGGTGTAGGCTCAGGTTGAAGAGGTGCTGGAGAACTCCACAGAGCTGGCTGCAACATGCCTTCAATACGCGAGGGCTGATGCACTCCAGTCCAGCATGTACATATACAGATAACTATGTGTTTCATACAATGTTAACTTTACGTGTTTTATATAAAGATAAGTTTACGTTTTATAAGATGTTTACTTAAGTGTTCATGTGTTAACTTCACGTCTTTTATATGAAGATAACTTTACATATTTTATATGAAGATAACTTTATGTTTTCTATAAAGATAACTTTGTGTGTTTATGTGCAGTTAAATTTACGTGTTTTATATAAAGATAACTTTACGCGTTTATATGAAAATAACTCGTCGAGTCGTCGTTTCAAATTGGCAGGTGGACTGCCAGCTGTCCAGGGTTGTCCCAAGTTGAAAATATGGAGAATTATGAAGCTTAAAGCCACACAAATAAAACACTCACACACACACACCACACACACAATTAATCCTGTTTTTGTTTTCCAGATTCCCTTTGTTTGACACCAGTCTGTGTGTGTCTGTGTGTGGAGGGCGGGGCTTGTTGGAGTTAGTGTGATCTGTTTGTTTTTTATTTTCCCTCTATCAGGATGAGTAAAGACAACGCCAACTTCTCTTTTAATACAGCTGCAGGTAGAGGTGGAGCTGGTGGTGTAAGTAGAGGTGGAGGTGTAGATGCAGGTGCAGGTGGTGGGGTCCAAGCCTTGTTGATAAGGATAGTAGCAGATGGGAAGAAACTGTTCTTGTGGTGCGAGGTTCTGGTTCTGATGGACCACAGCCTCCTGCTAAAGTCAAACACACTAACCATGCAGAATAACCTGGACGTATTCTCCCCGCAGACTGTCTACAACCTGGATGTAGTCTCTGTGACGTCCCCGCAGACTGTCTAAAACCTGGATGTAGTCTCTGTGACGTCCCCTCAGACTGTCTAAAACCTGGATGTAGTCTCTGTGACGTCCCCGCAGACTGTCTAAAACCTGGATGTAGTCTCTGTGACGTCCCCTCAGACTGTCTATAAACCTGGATGTAGTCTCTGTGACGTCCACTCAGACTGTCTAAAACCTGGACATAGTCTCTGTGACGTCCCTGCAGACTGTCTAAAACCTGGATGTAGTCTCTGTGACGTCCCCGCAGACTGTCTAAAACCTGGATGTAGTCTCTGTGACGTCCCCTCAGACTGTCTAAAACCTGGACGTAGTCTCCGTGATGTCTCGCAGACTGTATAAACCTGGACGTAGTCTCTGTGACGTCCCTGCAGACTGTCTAAAACCTGGATGTAGTCTCTGTGACGTCCCCGCAGACTGTCTAAAACCTGGACGTAGTCACTTTGACGTCCCCTCAGACTGTATAAACCTGGACATAGTCTCCGTGATGTCTCGCAGACTGTATAAACCTGGACGTAGTCTCTGTGACGTCCCCTCAGACTGTCTAAAACCTGGACGTAGTCTCCGTGACGTCCCCGCAGACTGTCTAAAACCTGGACATAGTCTCCGTGACGGCCCCGCAGACTGTATAAACCTGGACATAGTCTCTGTGACGTCCCCACAGACTGTCTAAAACCTGGACGTAGTCTCTGTGACGTCCCCGCAGACTGTCTAAAACCTGGACGTAGTCTCCGTGACGTCCCCGCAGACTGTCTAAAACCTGGATGTAGTCACTGTGACGTCCCCTCAGACTGTCTAAAACCTGGACGTAGTCTCCGTGACGTCCCCTCAGACTGTCTAAAACCTGGACGTAGTCTCTGTGACGTCCCCGCAGACTGTCTAAAACCTGGACATAGTCTCCGTGACGGCCCCGCAGACTGTATAAACCTGGACGTAGTCTCTGAGACGTCCCCGCAGACTGTATAAACCTGGACGTAGTCTCTGTGACGTCCCCTCAGACTGTATAAACCTGGACGTAGTCTCTGAGACGTCCCCGCAGACTGTATAAACCTGGACGTAGTCTCTGTGACACCCCCGCAGACTGTATAAACCTGGACATAGTCTCTGAGACGTCCCACAGACTGTCTAAAACCTGGACGTAGTCTCTGTGACGTCTCGCAGACTGTATAAACCTGGACATAGTCTCTGTGACGTCCCCGCAGACTGTCTAAAACCTGGACGTAGTCTCCGCGATGTCCCGCAGACTGTCTAAAACCTGGACGTAGTCTCCGTGACGTCCCCTCAGACTGTATAAACCTGGACATAGTCTCCGTGACGTCCCCTCAGACTGTATAAACCTGGACATAGTCTCCGTGATGTCTCGCAGACTGTATAAACCTGGACGTAGTCTCTGTGACGTCCCCTCAGACTGTCTAAAACCTGGACGTAATCTCCGTGACGTCCCCGCAGACTGTATAAACCTGGACATAGTCTCCGTGACGGCCCCGCAGACTGTATAAACCTGGACATAGTCTCTGTGACGTCCCCGCAGACTGTCTAAAACCTGGACGTAGTCTCCGTGACGTCCCCGCAGACTGTCTAAAACCTGGATGTAGTCACTGTGACGTCCCCTCAGACTGTCTAAAACCTGGACATAGTCTCTGTGACGTCCCCGCAGACTGTCTAAAACCTGGACATAGTCTCCGTGACGGCCCCGCAGACTGTATAAACCTGGACATAGTCTCCGTGACGTCTCGCAGACTGTATAAACCTGGACATAGTCTCTGTGACGTCCCCGCAGACTGTATAAAACCTGGACATAGTCTCTGTGACGTCCCCACAGACTGTCTAAAACCTGGACATAGTCTCCGTGATGTCCCGCAGACTGTCTAAAACCTGGACATAGTCTCCGTGATGTCCCGCAGACTGTCTAAAACCTGGACGTAGTCTCCGTGACGTCCCCGCAGACTGTATAAACCTGGACATAGTCTCTGTGACGTCCCCGCAGACTGTATAAACCTGGACGTAGTCTCTGTAACGTCCCCGCAGACTGTCTAAAACCTGGACATAGTCTCTGTGACGTCCCCGCAGACTGTATAAAACCTGGACATAGTCTCTGTGACGTCCCCACAGACTGTCTAAAACCTGGACATAGTCTCCGTGATGTCCCGCAGACTGTCTAAAACCTGGACATAGTCTCCGTGATGTCCCGCAGACTGTATAAACCTGGACGTAGTCTCCGTGACGTCCCCGCAGACTGTATAAACCTGGACATAGTCTCTGTGACGTCCCCGCAGACTGTCTAAAACCTGGACGTAGTCTCCGTGATGTCCCGCAGACTGTCTAAAACCTGGACGTAGTCTCCGTGACGTCTCGCAGACTGTATAAACCTGGACATAGTCTCTGTGACGTCCCCGCAGACTGTCTAAAACCTGGACGTAGTCTCCGTGATGTCCCGCAGACTGTCTAAAACCTGGACGTAGTCTCCGTGACGTCCTGCAGACTGTCTAAAACCTGGACGTAGTCTCCGTGATGTCCCTCAGACTGTATAAACCTGGACGTAGTCTCCGTGACGTCCCCGCAGACTGTATAAACCTGGACGTAGTCTCCGTGACGTCCCCGCAGACTGTCTAAAACCTGGACGTAGTCTCTGAGACGTCCCCGCAGACTGTATAAACCTGGACGTAGTCTCTGTGACGTCCCCGCAGACTGTCTAAAACCTGGTCATAGTCTCTGTAACGTCCCCGCAGACTGTATAAACCTGGACGTAGTCTCTGAGACGTCCCCGCAGACTGTCTAAAACCTGGACGTAGTCTCCGTGACGTCCCCGCAGACTGTCTAAAACCTGGACGTAGTCTCTGTGACGTCCCCGCAGACTGTATAAACCTGGACGTAGTCTCTGTGACGTCCCCGCAGACTGTCTAAAACCTGGTCATAGTCTCTGTAACGTCCCCGCAGACTGTATAAACCTGGACGTAGTCTCTGAGACGTCCCCGCAGACTGTATAAACCTGGACGTAGTCTCTGCGACGTCCCCTCAGACTGTATAAACCTGGACGTAGTCTCTGTGACGTCCCCGCAGACTGTCTAAAACCTGGTCATAGTCTCTGTAACGTCCCCGCAGACTGTATAAACCTGGACGTAGTCTCTGAGACGTCCCCGCAGACTGTATAAACCTGGACGTAGTCTCTGCGACGTCCCCTCAGACTGTATAAACCTGGACGTAGTCTCTGTGACACAGACTGTATAAACCTGGACGTAGTCTCTGTGACACAGACTGTCTAAAACCTGGACGTAGTCTCCGTGACGTCCCCGCAGACTGTATAAACCTGGACGTAGTCTCCGTGACGTCCCCGCAGACTGTATAAACCTGGACGTAGTCTCCGTGACGTCCCCGCAGACTGTATAAACCTGGACGTAGTCTCCGTGACGTCCCCGCAGACTGTATAAACCTGGACGTAGTCTCCGTGTTGTCCCTCAGACTGTATAAACCTGGACGTAGTCTCCGTGACGTCCCCTCAGACTGTATAAACCTGACGTAGTCTCCGTGACGTCCTGCAGACTGTCTAAAACCTGGACGTAGTCTCCGTGTTGTCCCTCAGACTGTATAAACCTGGACGTAGTCTCCGTGACGTCCCCGCAGACTGTATAAACCTGGACGTAGTCTCCGTGACGTCCCCGCAGACTGTCTAAAACCTGGACGTAGTCTCTGAGACGTCCCAGCAGACTGTATAAACCTGGACGTAGTCTCTGTGACGTCCCCGCAGACTGTCTAAAACCTGGTCATAGTCTCTGTGACGTCTCCGCAGACTGTATAAACCTGGACGTAGTCTCTGAGACGTCCCCGCAGACTGTATAAACCTGGACGTAGTCTCTGTGACGTCCCCTCAGACTGTATAAACCTGGACGTAGTCTCCGTGACACAGACTGTATAAACCTGGACGTAGTCTCTGTGACACAGACTGTATAAACCTGGACGTAGTCTCCGTGACGTCCCCGCAGACTGTATAAACCTGGACATAGTCTCTGTGACGTCCCCGCAGACTGTATAAACCTGGACGTAGTCTCTGTAACACAGACTGTATAAACCTGGACGTAGTCTCTGAGACGTCCCCTCAGACTGTATAAACCTGGACGTAGTCTCTG
This sequence comes from Larimichthys polyactis, assembly GCA_018985215.1. NCBI lineage: Eukaryota > Metazoa > Chordata > Actinopteri > Sciaenidae > Larimichthys > Larimichthys polyactis. Next base: position 43,269 of record JAFMOB010000298.1, read on the forward strand.
TAACACAGACTGTATAAACCTGGACGTAGTCTCTGTAACACAGACTGTATAAACCTGGACGTAGTCTCCGTGACGTCCCCTCAGACTGTATAAACCTGGACGTAGTCTCTGTAACACAGACTGTATAAACCTGGACGTAGTCTCTGTAACACAGACTGTATAAACCTGGACGTAGTCTCTGTGACACAGACTGTCTAAAACCTGGACGTAGTCTCCGTGACGTCCCCTCAGACTGTATAAACCTGGACGTAGTCTCTGTAACACAGACTGTATAAACCTGGACGTAGTCTCCGTGACGTCCCCTCAGACTGTATAAACCTGGACGTAGTCTCTGTAACACAGACTGTATAAACCTGGACGTAGTCTCTGAGACGTCCCCGCAGACTGTCTAAAACCTGGACGTAGTCTCTGTAACACAGACTGTATAAACCTGGACGTAGTCTCTGTGACGTCCCCGCAGACTGTCTAAAACCTGGTCATAGTCTCTGTAACGTCCCCGCAGACTGTATAAACCTGGACGTAGTCTCTGAGACGTCCCCGCAGACTGTATAAACCTGGACGTAGTCTCTGCGACGTCCCCTCAGACTGTATAAACCTGGACGTAGTCTCTGTGACACAGACTGTATAAACCTGGACGTAGTCTCTGTGACACAGACTGTCTAAAACCTGGACGTAGTCTCCGTGTTGTCCCTCAGACTGTATAAACCTGGACGTAGTCTCCGTGACGTCCCCGCAGACTGTATAAACCTGGACGTAGTCTCCGTGACGTCCCCGCAGACTGTATAAACCTGGACGTAGTCTCCGTGTTGTCCCTCAGACTGTATAAACCTGGACGTAGTCTCCGTGACGTCCCCTCAGACTGTATAAACCTGACGTAGTCTCCGTGACGTCCTGCAGACTGTCTAAAACCTGGACGTAGTCTCCGTGTTGTCCCTCAGACTGTATAAACCTGGACGTAGTCTCCGTGACGTCCCCGCAGACTGTCTAAAACCTGGACGTAGTCTCTGTAACACAGACTGTCTAAAACCTGGACGTAGTCTCTGTAACACAGACTGTATAAACCTGGACGTAGTCTCTGTAACACAGACTGTATAAACCTGGACGTAGTCTCCGTGACGTCCCCTCAGACTGTATAAACCTGGACGTAGTCTCCGCGACGTCCCCTCAGACTGTCTAAACCTGGACGTAGTCTCTGAGACGTCCCCACAGACTGTATAAACCTGGACGTAGTCTCTGTAACACAGACTGTATAAACCTGGACGTAGTCTCCGTGACGTCCCCTCAGACTGTATAAACCTGGACGTAGTCTCCGTGACGTCCCCTCAGACTGTATAAACCTGGACGTAGTCTCCGTGACGTCCCCACAGACTGTATAAACCTGGACGTAGTCTCTGTAACACAGACTGTATAAACCTGGACGTAGTCTCTGTAACACAGACTGTATAAACCTGGACGTAGTCTCTGTGATACAGACTGTATAAACCTGGACGTAGTCTCTGTAACACAGACTGTATAAACCTGGAGTTATGTAGTTACTTTGTGTCACGTCTGTGTGATAACATTTGATATATGTTTCATTATATTGTTTTGATCAGGATGCAGCAGAGAGGTGTGTGAGGGTTGAGCTGTGATGGACTGATGAAGACACACAGTGTCTCTCTGTGTCCATCCTCTGTCTCATCAACACTAACATCCATTATGCAACCTCCATCTTCATCCCTCTCTGCTACCTACGCCCCTCCTCCTCCTCTTCGCAGATTGGTCGGTTGATTTTTGACATACATCAATTCTGACCAATCAGATACAGGAATGCAAATTAGCCCCGCCCTGTTGAACGTGTAGAATTCCCGCCCTGCTGGCGTTGCTGTGTGGGCGGGGCCGGGTTTGACTTGCGGTCGGGTGAGCCAATCACGGACGGATATTCAGACGCGCTCCGCCCAGGTTGGCCGGCCGTGTTCCCGCCCTCTGAATAGTTATGACCAACGGGGGCGTTGCTAGGGGGCGGTGCCGGGCTCGAGCTCGACCCAGTTTGAAAGTGAAGCAACGTCTCCAGTCGCTGCTCCAGCCACCAAACAACAACAAGAACCCGAACCCGACCCACAGTCTGCTTCACGCCGGCCCTCCTGACCAGTGAGTATCAATGTCAATGCTCCTGCTGCCGGACAAGGCGCAGCTCTCTGTGATTCACGCACAATGAGCTGGCTCTGATTAGCCGGGTTGCGGTGTCTGCGTGCGGGATCCTCTAATAAAAAGGTCCGGGCTGAAAATGAATAAAATGGCCGCTGTAACAGTGACCGTGACATCTGTCCGTGTCCGTGCGGCCCCGCGTGTCCCCGCGTGTCCCCGCGCTCGGGCTGCTGGAGCCGTGTTGTTGTAAACACGTAACGCCCATTATGAAGCATGAAGCCGGGAAATAGCCCGGTCCCGTCCGCTGACCTCTCCGGTGAAAATGCGTAGCCGCCGCACCGACACCGTGATTTCACCTCGGAGCCCGTTTGTTGTAAAAACGGCGCCGTGCTCAGGTATAAAACACACCGAGTAACACGCCTCGTGTGGAGGGTTGGACGCCGTCCTGCGTGCCCGCTGGCCGGTTAGCCCGTCGCTAGCGGAGGGGGATGGGGCCGCTGGCGCTGCAGAGGGCGGGAAGCAAATGGTGGTCCATTGTTCTGTCGAGCTAGCCCGTTAGCACGGCTAGGCTAACTGCAGCAGTCCGTAGATCTCCGCGGAGGACGCGGCTCGCTTCAGTCTACGTTCCCCCGCACGGCGCACAGACCTCCGGCCACAGGCGGAGCCACGACCCGGGCTCCGGCGGGAGGTCCCGGCACAGCAACGGACCGAACCAGGGTCCAGTCTGGGTCGGTGGGCCTCCTAGCTCTGTGGCAGAGAAAATGGATCCCCACTTTGTTCTCTTTGTTATTCACAGTGAGACCGTTAGACTGCCGATGGACCGTTACCGGGCCGTTACCGGACCGTTACCGGACCCACGGCTCTGCAACGTTCATATAACACCCATGTAACATATTTAAACATTTAGATTAAAACACATTTAACATTTAGATTTAAACATTTAGATTTTCAACATTTAGATTTAAACATTTAGATTAAAACACATTTAAACATTTAGATTAAAACAAATTTCAACATTTAGATTAAAACAGATTTTCAACGTTTAGATTAAAACAGATTTCAACATTTAGATTAAAACAGATTTTCAACATTTAGATTAAAACAGATTTCAACATTTAGATTAAAACAGATTTAAACGTTTAGATTAAAACAGATTTAAACATGAGGTGAGAATATTTGAAACAAATAAAGATTTAATATTTAAACCTCTAATAAATCATTGTACATGTTTTATTTCTGAATGTTTATTATCTTATTGATTGTCTATGAACAGAAAGTGTTTGTACACTGAGTAGTTTGTCTCTTTGTGAACATATGACAGACTGGCTAAATCTTTGACGGTGTGGTTGATCAGATTTATTAAAGTGTCATTGCAGTTTATAATTAAAATAAAACAAACCAAGAATGAATGCCTCTTTCTAAACAATGTCTCTGTCCGTCTGTCAGGCCACCAGTATGATGCGCAAAGACGTCAACAAGCCGAAGGGGAAGACGTCGGCGTACGCCTTCTTCGTCCAGACGTGTAGAGAGGAACACCGCAAGAAGAACCCTGAACAGTCGGTCAACTTCGCCGAGTTCTCCAAGAAGTGCTCTGAGAGATGGAAGGTGAGACAGGTGGACAGAGAGCGATAGACAGACAGGTGGACGGACAGACAGACAGACAGGTGGTGACAATCAACAATCACCTAACGCATTAATGTGTCAGTGTTTTTAGTCTGATCAGGTAAGTTACACTTCCCTTAACAACCACTGAGAGCCATTTCAACCAGAGAAGCATCAATAACCAATGAGAACCACAGAAAATTAATAAAAACAACCAACAACCACTGAGAACCGATGAAAAGCATCATTAACCAGTAAGAACCACCAACAGCCAAGCATTTCCAAAGGCACAGCAGATCAGAGGTCTGCAGTCCATGTCAGTGTTTCATACAGTCAGTACTCAGGATGAAACTCTCTCTTTATTCTTGAGGCACCAAATCATAACTTCAGTTATCATGACACTTTCCATACAGACCAACAATTATCTCAATTAAAACACTGCTGGCCAACATGAGCTCAGGTGACCTCCCTAATGTTTCATAGATGGGTTTAGTGAGGAGCCATACCTCCTGCAGACCAGGTTTAGTGAGGAGCTATACCTCCTGCAGACCAGGTTTAGTAAGGAGCCATACCTCCTGTAGACCAGGTTTAGTAAGGAGCTATACCTCCTGCAGACCAGGTTTAGCGAGGAGCCTTACCTCCTGTAGACCAGGTTTAGTAAGGAGCTATACCTCCTGCAGACCAGGTTTAGCGAGGAGCCTTACCTCCTGTAGACCAGGTTTAGTGAGGAGCTATACCTCCTGTAGACCAGGTTTAGCCAGGAGCCATACCTCCTGCAGACCAGGTTTAGTGAGGAGCTATACCTCCTGCAGACCAGGTTTAGTGAGGAGCTATACCTCCTGTAGACCAGGTTTAGTAAGGAGCCGTACCTCCTGTAGACCAGGTTTAGTAAGGAGCCGTACCTCCTGCAGACCAGGTTTAGTGAGGAGCTGTACCTCCTGCAGACCAGGTTTAGTGAGGAGCCGTACCTCCTGTAGACCAGGTTTAGTGAGGAGCTATACCTCCTGTAGACCAGGTTTAGTAAGGAGCCGTACCTCCTGCAGACCAGGTTTAGTAAGGAGCTATACCTCCTGCAGACCAGGTTTAGTGAGGAGCTATACCTCCTGTAGACCAGGTTTAGTGAGGAGCTATACCTCCTGTAGACCAGGTTTAGTGAGGAGCTATACCTCCTGTAGACCAGGTTTAGTGAGGAGCTATACCTCCTGTAGACCAGGTTTAGTGAGGAGCTATACCTCCTGTAGACCAGGTTTAGTAAGGAGCCGTACCTCCTGTAGACCAGGTTTAGTGAGGAGCCATACCTCCTGTAGACCAGGTTTAGTGAGGAGCCTTACCTCCTGCAGACCAGGTTTAGTGAGGAGCCTTACCTCCTGCAGACCAGGTTTAGTGAGGAGCCTTACCTCCTGTAGACCAGGTTTAGTGAGGAGCCGTACCTCCTGTAGACCAGGTTTAGTGAGGAGCCATACCTCCTGTAGACCAGGTTTAGTGAGGAGCCTTACCTCCTGCAGACCAGGTTTAGTGAGGAGCCTTACCTCCTGCAGACCAGGTTTAGTGAGGAGCCTTACCTCCTGTAGACCAGGTTTAGTAAGGAGCCGTACCTCCTGTAGACCAGGTTTAGTGAGGAGCCATACCTCCTGTAGACCAGGTTTAGTGAGGAGCTATACCTCCTGCAGACCAGGTTTAGTGAGGAGCCATACCTCCTGTAGACCAGGTTTAGTAAGGAGCCATACCTCCTGTAGACCAGGTTTAGTAAGGAGCCATACCTCCTGTAGACCAGGTTTAGTAAGGAGCCATACCTCCTGTAGACCAGGTTTAGTGAGGAGCCATACCTCCTGTAGACCAGGTTTAGTGAGGAGCCATACCTCCTGTAGACCAGGTTTAGTAAGGAGCCATACCTCCTGTAGACCAGGTTTAGTGAGGAGCCATACCTCCTGTAGACCAGGTTTAGCGAGGAGCCGTACCTCCTGCAAATGAAGGTAAATGATCAGAGTTTAGTCCGTGAATACATCTGGACAGGGCTCTGGTTTTCCAAAAGATGGATCTGGATCATCGCCTCTCCTGGACGCGGTGCGTTTTTTGGTGGCAACCCCTGTGTTGCAGAATGCTGGTGCGGAAACTAGGGATGCTCTGATCCACATTTTTTCACTTCCCATCCGATCCAGATACCTGAATTTGTATATCTGCTGATACCGATACTATTTTGATACCAGAGCTCTGTTTGCTTTAATATTATCATTATTGTTGATTTTATATGAGACTGTAATAAACTCAAGTATATGTACGTACGCATTTATGTCCCAAAAGGCAACTTGAGGTAAGTACGAGGTCAGAAAACAGGAAAAATCCTGAAAACAAATATGCGCCTGTAAGGGTTTCAAATGGATTGTCCATGTTTATTAAATTCCAAGACAGGGTTTAAACTACTAGTGCAATATAAACAAAAAATACCCGTCATATAAACTACACAGCATAGATATAAATCACCACTATGCAGCAACACAGTTTCTAAGTGTCAAATATGAAATAAAGGGTAAACCTGTCCACACTACCCCTCCAAATAAAATACAAAGGCTGCTTCCTCTGATCCGCACAAATTAAGTACACTGGCTGTTTGATTACGTTAAAGCACAGACATAACTCATGGATTGGAAACTTCTGCAGGTTGGATTGGAAAGGGTTTAGCGAGGAGCCGTACCTCGTGTAGACCGGGTTTAGTGAGGAGCCGTACCTCGTGTAGACCGGGTTTAGTGAGGAGCCGTACCTCGTGTAGACCGGGTTAGTGAGGAGCCGTACCTCGTGTAGACCGGGTTAGTGAGGAGCCGTACCTCCTGTGGTCTGGGCTTGGTGAGGAGCTGGTTTGATGGTTCCACTGAGATTAGGGGATGAAAAACGATCTGGTTGTGGAGAACAGGTGAACTATGAATTACAGACTGTTGGGTTTGTTGGCAGAGGAGACCGAGCTCATCGAACAGCACGGTCAGGACCTCGGTCTTTCAGGTGTTGATGACTGCAGTACGGATCGGTCGATGAGTCGGTCAGCCTCTGTTTGAACCTCTGTCACAAGATGCTGGCCGAGTTGGCACCATGGAGATACTGCGATACGACCTGCTAATTATACATGCAAATAATATCTAAAGTGCCAGAGTTAATGAATTCTTAAATAATGAGTTTGTTAATAAACTCTCTAACAATAAACTCTCCTGTTGGAAATCAGTTCATGAATCCTGACCACTGACCATGTCATGTGATTTCAGGCTCTGTCTGCCAGTGATAAGAAGTGTTTCGAGGACATGGCGAAGGCCGACAAGGTGCGTTACAACAGGGAGATGAGCGACTACGTCCCGCCCAAAGGCTTCGGAAAGAGAGGCCGCAAGAGGAAAGACCCCAACGCACCCAAGAGACCCCCGTAAGTCCAAAACAAAACCAAACACAGTTTAACAGTTTGACGTCCCTCACCTGAACATAAGGAATCACAGAGCTAACCATGCAGCTAACCACACTGAGACAAGTCAGACTGTTAGTTTGTATCAATTCTAACTGAGCCGGTCCAGATGCACTAACCCGTCTGTCTCTCTCCCTGCCTGTCTGTGGGTAGGTCAGCGTTCTTTGTGTTCTGCAGTGAGTACCGTCCCAGTGTGAAGCAGCAGTATCCTGGTCTGTCTATAGGAGACTGTGCCAAGAAGCTGGGAGAGATGTGGAGCAAACTGTCCCAGTCTGAGAAACTACCCTACGAGGAGAAGGCCCAGAAACTACGGGAGAAATATGACCGGGTAAGACACACAGACAGGCAGAGAGAGAGAGACAGATGTGGACAGACTGTCCCGGTCTGAGAAACCCCCCTATGAAGATGCAGGCACTGTCTTACAAATTGCTTCCTGTCTGTCTGACAGGACATGGTGGCGTATCGCGGGGGCGGCACCACGTATGCCAGGAACCCCGGGTCTTCAGCTCAGGGAGGAGAGGAAGAGGAGGATGATGAAGGAGAAGATGAAGACGAGGAGGACGACGATGATGAGTAGAGAGAAAGAGCTGCAGCTGGATGAGTGTGTTAGAGAGAGAGAGACAGGTAGGTGTGTGTGTTTCAGAGGTGAGACGGTACGTCACAGCTGATTGGTTAGGAGAAGGAAGGGGCGGAGCCTCACAGCAGCTGACGGTCTGTCCTCGGATACTTCCTGCTGCAGCTGATTTCAGGCAGAGAAGAAGAGGGACAGGTGATGGTGAAGGTGAGCTCAGCTGAACAACAGGTAGTTCAGCTACTAGCCAATCAGGAGCATCTATTCTGTGAGTCTGTGGTGTCAGGTGTCAGACAGGAAACAGGAAGTGCACCTGCAGTCCAGGGCAGATCAGGTCAACATCAGAAACACAAGAACCAACCCAGGCGGACCGCCAGCCCCGGTCCCACCGGGCACCGCAGCTGTTCATGTTGTAGTCAGTGTTTGAAACCTCACCGGGTCGCCGTGGTCCGGTTCAGAACCATCTCCACAGGAAGTCAGACAGAGAATGCTGTAGACTTTCAAAATAAAACATCCTGTACCAACTTTAGATTGTAAAACAGTTTAACTATATTTAGAAGAACATGAAGCAGGAGGGACAACGAACGCTCCATGTGGGTTTGAAGTCGCGTAGAGACTGATGGACTGACGGAGGCGTCATGGAGACGAGCCTGGTGGAGTTTCGGGGTCAGACTGTCAGAAAGCAGCTGGTTGAGGTCAGAGGTCACGTGACTTCATTCACAAACAGGATCAGCTGTTAGCAGGTCACATGACTCGACAGGTTGGTCATGTGACCTGCTAACAGCTGATCCTGTTTGTGAGTTTATCTGTTTAGAAACACGTCGCTCTGAAACACACCCACAGGACCAGAGAGAGAGAGAGAGTGTGTTTGTGCGTGCGTGCGTGTGTTTGTTTGTTTGTTTGTTTATGTGTGTGTGTGTGTGTGTGCGTGTGTGTTGGTCATCAGATGATAGTAAAGTAACCCCCCCACCACCACTGTTACCATGGTTACCCCCCCCCACCCAACCTCCACCCGTGTGTTGCCATGGAAACCTGCTCCTGCTCTTCATGTTGTTGTTTTTTATTTTCTAATGAAGTTTATTAAAGTTTGTTCAGTTCTTCACTGTCAGAGTAGAAACGTCAACTTTTATAATAAAACAACCACCTGAGGGAAAAACACCCTGCTGTCTGTCTGACTCTGTGCCTGTCTGTCTGACTCTGTGCCTGTCTGTCTGACCCTGTGCCTGTCTGTCTGACCCTGTACCTGGTCAGGTAGGCTGCACAGTGGCGTCACTTCAGTGACAGGAAGTTCATTCATGCTATGTACACGTCCGATCAGGAGATCACTCTGAGGCCGACGCACGGTCACCACAGGTTCAGGTCACCTATGAGGACAGGTGATGTGAAGGTGAAAAGATGAATGCTCAATGTCCCCAGAAAACATCAGGAAGTCTTCAGACGATCCTCAGAGAGGAAGGAAGTAATCATTAGTACGACTGTTGATCAGTATTGGACTGTGGATCTGTTGATGAGTATTCCTGAAAACAGCTTCGAGACTGACGATGAAACATCGATCAGTAAAAGATGATAAATTGTTGCTGAAGCTCAAAGTTTGAACAGATCAGTGAATAAATGTAAAATCCTGGAGCCACAGACAGACGCTGCATACTAACCCTCAGGTAGAATCGGATCACAGAATCATAAACTCACCATTCTCATCCTGAGAGCTCCCTCTAGTGGTTTAAATGTACTTATTTTAAATTTTATTAATTTAAAAGCAAACTGTGAACCTAAAATAACTATAATATTTCTGAATATTCACTCCTGTCCACTGGCTCCTGGTTCCACAGCGTATACAGTTCAAAATTGTCCTCACACACAAAGCCCTCCGAACCAGACCTGCTCCATCACCACACTCTGTCCATCAGCCTACGTTCCTCTGAGGCAAACCACCTGAATCCACCACCCACCTGAGGTGCTGAAGAAGAAGATTGTGTGATACCAGACTGACCTTTGATATCAGTTGGTATGTTTTATTTTGGACCTTTAGAGATATAACAAGGTTGTCTTCACTCGCTGTGCAGTTCATCTTGAAGTAGCCAGCAGAACACAGCTCCTGATGGAGTACTGAGGTACTGTAAAATCAAAGACAGCCGATCAATGTACAAATTTACTGGTGCAACAAAGGGAGCTTGAACAGTAATGGAAAGAACTAAATCAATTTCAAAGAAACCTTTTCAGGATGGAATGAAGTGGATCTTCAGGTGATCATCACTCAGAGCAACTCTGCTCTGTGGCTAGAGAACAAATTCAGTTTGAAGCGTTACAGCCTTATGTGATGTGGAAACTAATGAGTGGCAGAGTCTGGAACCTTCAACGCCCAATCATCTTCAAACAAACCCTGTTATCATCAGAGGCTGTTCAATGAGGACAACCTGTACTGCAGGAGAAGATGGAGACGGTCTAACCCCTGACAGATTCTTTCAGAGGAGAGTCAGAGAAACTTAATCCTGGCCCCTAAAGAACACTCAGAGAAACCTATCCCTGACGCCAGCAATTGGGCCTCACTGATTGGCAGTTCGTGGTTGCCAAGCCCATCTCAGTCCTCTCGGCTTCCCGAATCTGATGCCATTGGGGCCACACCTCCCCAGCTGGGGCCCATTCCATGAAATCCATGGCAACCGCACACCTAGGTTTACATACAAGAAAAACACTACACACGAGATACATCGCCCAAGATGGTGGCGGCTAGAGATGTCCGATATTATCGGCCCATATTCATTATCGGCCGATAATAGCTTAAAAATTTAATATCGGTTGATATCGGTATCAGATTTTTTAATGCCTCAAAACCCCGATAAAATAATACTTGCGTTTCACCCAAATAGTGCCTATTGGCTCCTGAAACGTTTGTCTGCGCAAATTTGATGACATCATCAAGCTGCGCCCACAAACACTAGTTGCTGCAGTGACAAACTTGCTCGCTGGCAAGTTGCAACATGTCAGTGGTTTGGAATTATTTTCAAGTGTCTCCGTCGGACGTTAAAGTTGCTATTTGCAATGACTGCAAAGCTTCAGTTATGCGAGGTGGGACCAAGATTTCTGCCTTCGGTACATCTAATTTAATCTCCCACCTCAGGATAAACCATGCAGAGAGTTACGAGAGATTTGTGCAGCAAAGCAATGAAAAGAAACAGAGCCCAGCGGGACAGAAACAAACGACTCAGATGCAGATGACGCTCAAAGAGTCCAACGAGAAAAGACAGAAATACGCCAAGGACCACCCCAGGGCAAAAGCCATCAATAGGAAAATAATCGAATGTATTGCACTGGATAACCAGCCATTCTCAATCGTGCAAGACGCCGGATTCACTAAACAGGTAAAATCAATGTTTTATTTGTGAACTCAAATTTGCTCTATTTGTTCTGAGCATAGAGATTCTCAGGGAATTAAAAAAAGAAAAATAAACATGGCACTTTTTCCCTAAATGAAGTTGAAGTATTTCTTATTTTGCACAATGTTAACATTTGGAAAGTCTTGTTCCATTCAAGAATATATCCAGTGGTGTATTACAGTGGTGTATTAACATTAAGCATGTTGTGTTAGTTCCACAACAGGAGATATGTGATGTTACCTAAATTAGTTTTGAGTAAAAAATAACCCATATATCGGTATCGGCTGATATCGGTATCGGAAATTGAGAGTTGGACAATATCGGCATATCGGTTATCGGCAAAAAAGCCAATATCGGACATCTCTAGTGGCGGCCATATACATACATATATATATATATATGTATATATATATATATATATATATATGTATTACTCCAGCAGAAACAAACCAGAAGCACAGAAGTGATTAAAATAAGAGATTATGTAATTTTAAAGTTAATGAGTCCAGACTAAACCTGGTCCAGGACTTCAGTCCTCCAGTGAACAGGACGGCCTGGATCAGAGTACAGATCATCAGACAATCAGGTGTTCAGCCGGTCCAGCAGGGGGCAGCACTGAAAACTCAACAAGCAGGTTGAAGCATAGACATATATACATAGACATATATACACAGACATATATACAGCATATATATACAGTATATGCATTGAGCGCTGAATCGTATGTCGACGTCGCCGCCATATTGGAAATGGCAGGTCTGCCCGTAAACTAATACAAGGAAATGGACTGAACTTCATAAAGCACAAACGTTTACATTTACACACGTGTGTGTTCGTGTGTGTACCTGTTCATCAGTGTGAATATAAAAACGATTAATCAAAATCAGTTAAATGTAAACGTTAGTGCTCTTTATTCAGAAAACCCTCATGTCACATCTACATTTCAGGATCTGGTTATTATAGACACAGATTAAATGTTAAATATAAATATTTCAATATGTATCATCACAGTAACAGTGTTACACACATTAGTAGCTGTAAACACTCAGCATTAGAAAAATACATACGTTGGTTTGGTGCTTACATAAGGAGTAAACATTTATAATCATCACTTTAAAAGTTACATACGTTGTTTTTGGTGCCTGTTTGTTTCCCAGATATATTAGTGTGTGTGTGAATGGGTGTATAAGAGACATTAACTTAAAGAACTTTGTAGAAAGGCGCTTTATGAAGTTCAGTCCATTTCCTGTTATTAGTTTACGGGCAGACCTGCCACATCCAATATGGCGGACCCGTTGACGTATCACGACCAACAACCAACCAACTCAATGCGGCGTCTATGTATATATGTCTATGTATATATGTCTATGGGTTGAAGCAGGAGCTGACAAACCGGACCAGAACCAGGACCAGGTCCAAGATCAGTTACTGGGAATCAGAATCCTTCCTGCAATGAAGAAAAGACAACAACAGAGTCAACCTCAAATCAGATACCACCTCATTAAAACTGGTCTGTTCTGGTCTGAACTGGTATGTTCTGGTCTGTACTAGTCCGTTCTACATATGACCATAAAATATAGATTATTGTTCAAACATATACTTTATGTTTCTATTGTGCCAAGAAGAAGAGATGTTGATCCAGCTGGATCGAATGTTATTAGCGGATTAGATGGCCGTCATCACTGGTAGCACAGAGTTAGTTCAATGTTTAATGTCATAAAGAGCGGGAACATGAAATTGTAACTAGTGGCCTCAGGATGAATGAGTCTCCCCATCCCTCACACTGATCATTACACTGACTTAGATATGTTAACTTATATATATATATTACATATATAACCATACAGTCGTCCCTCGCTATAACACGGTTCACTTTTCGCGGTTTCACTTTTTTTTTACAGCGTACTTTACAGTATGAACACGCATTGTGTTCTGTGTCCTGATTAACTAAGGGAGTACTGTACAAAATGCGTGTAAAAAGGTGTATTAAAGTGTGTGGTTAGGGGTTTTACGGCCTTAAAACATGTAAAATAATTGTAAAACTTACTTCGCGGATTTCGTTTATTGTGGGTTATTTTTAAAACGTATCCCCCGCGATAAACGAGGGACCACTGTATAGCTTTTATTTACATACCTAACACAACTCACCGACCACTTTTGACCAGGTCAGACCACCCCTGCAGGTCTTGTGGGGAACACTCCACAAAAGCTGGTGGTCAGGTGGTCTGACCCGGTCATCTGTCCATCACAGCTTGGTTCTTGTTCTGACACTCGTCCATTGTTCAGATGATTGATCCTAGGAGGTGGAAGAGGGAGCAGCACACCCTGCTGTACATCGGTGAGACAGAGGTGGAGAGGACCTGCATCAGTGAGGATCTCACCTGGTCTCACCACACCCACCGTGTCCTAAAGAAAGCAGAGACTGAGTCAAGCAAAACCCTCGGAACCTTCTACAGGTGTACAGTGGAGAGCATCAGCAGCAGCAGCTCAGTTTACAGTGTGACAGGTAGCTGCACCGCTCAGGACAGGAGGGCTGATCCAAACAGTTCACTTCACTGCAGGACATCTACAGAACCAGGGTCATCAGGAAGACCATAAGATCATAACATCATAAGGGGCAAGACACACCCACAGCACAGTCTGTTCACACCTCTGCCATCAGGGCGGCGCTACAGGAGTCTGAAGTCCAGGACAAAAAGACTTTCAAACACCTTTTACCAGCGTCAGGCCATTAGACTGTCACCACACTCATTCAATCAAACTAATGTCTTTTTAACTGTCACTGTGAGGCACAGAGCATCTTATTTATCAACCCCGGTTTCTTTTTTCAGGTTTTTAACTTTTCACTGTTCTGCACTTTGAACTATATTTATTTTTAGATTTAGAATTTCACTGTTGAACCATTGTGTTTTTACAGTAAATGACCATAAATCTCTTAAATCTTAAATAATGGTCATGGCTTCACGTTGGTCTTTTCCCAGCTCTGAGCTGAAGCTTCAAACAAAGTGTAAACAGCAGTTTGGTTCAGAGTTTAATGAAGTGAGAAGAACAACATGAGAAGTAAAAGTACCACTGTCATCACAGACCTCACTCCTCACCTCCTGTCCTGTCAGGAGCCAATCAGAAAACCTGATGATGACCCATCAGTCTCCAGAAGTTTGATACTGAATAGCCAGTCAGTACAGAAACATCGGCTCCACCTGCAGGTCACACCAGTCACTACAACACACCAGAGATGGCCCAAAGGTAAAAAATGAAACCTTCATAAACACTTTTCATTGAACTTGGTGAAAGAGTCCTAAAGGAAGGTGTGAAGGAGAGTTACTGTGTGATTGTTATTTTGATTATTGTTCATGTTTATGTTCCTATGGTGACACCTGCTGCTACATCTACAGGTATTCCTTTGTAACAGGTTTGAGATTTGAGAAATATAATTTGTATGATATGAAATGTATTTTGCTCGGGGGATGATGATGAGATGTTTTTGTTTGGTTAGATCTGAAGCAGTTTTCCTTTGCCAGTTACAAAGAGTTCAAAGTATCTGTTGATGAGTTCATGATAAATCTCAACTAAAGCAACAGTTCAGCCTCCAGAATGAAAATATAAAATACACTGGTGTATGTTCACTAAGAAGTAAAGTGATGATAGCCACTACATTTACAGTATGTGAGTAAAAGGTTCAGAAGTACTGGTGATAAATACATGATGGGTTTTAAAATATACAGTATGTATCAGTCCAGCCTGTAAAATGAACTTATTACAGAGTAACTTTCACTGTTTACACTGCCCGTGCCCGTCATATTACATCAGTTTGTATTAAGTTGAGATTTAATACATTTAAATCACAACGTTTAGGTTTGTCCCTTCTGGTCTCTCGTCCACTGCTTCTGCACATGCGCACTGATATCCGTAAACCCATCACAGCCCGCACGAGGAGAAAGGAGAGTGACAATAAAGTGAAATAATACTTTAAATAATTAAATCAGTAAAACAGAATCACTGGGGAATAACGAAAGAGAGAGTGACGGGAGGAGGAATGAACCAGCGGGAGCGGTTAAGACTCATTTACCGAGCGGGAACCGGAAACACAGCTAACAGTTAGCATCATGATACACTGAGTTATCAGTCTGTTTATATACTGTAGTATCTATAAACACAGCTAACAGTTAGCATCATGCTACACTGAGTTATCATGTTTATATACTGTAGTATCTATAAACACAGCTAACAGTTAGCATCATGATACACTGAGTTATCAGTCTGTTTATATACTGTAGTATCTATAAACACAGCTAACAGTTAGCATCATGCTACTTAAGTTATCAGTCTGTTATATACTGTAGTATCTATAAACACAGCTAACAGTTAGCATCATGATACACTGAGTTATCAGTCTGTTTATATACTGTAGTATCTATAAACACAGCTAACAGTTAGCATCATGCTACACTGAGTTATCAGTCTGTTTATATACTGTAGTATCTATAAACACAGCTAACAGTTAGCATCATGATACACTGAGTTATCAGTCTGTTTATATACTGTAGTATCTATAAACACAGCTAACAGTTAGCATCATGATACACTGAGTTATCAGTCTGTTTATATACTGTAGTATCTATAACACAGCTAACAGTTAGCATCATGATACACTGAGTTATCAGTTGTTTATATACTGTAGTATCTATAAACACAGCTAACAGTTAGCATCATGATACACTGAGTTATCAGTCTGTTTATATACTGTAGTATCTATAAACACAGCTAACAGTTAGCATCATGCTACACTGAGTTATCAGTCTGTTTATATACTGTAGTATCTATAAACACAGCTAACAGTTAGCATCATGATACACTGAGTTATCAGTCTGTTTATATACTGTAGTATCTATAAACACAGCTAACAGTTAGCATCATGATACACTGAGTTATCAGTCTGTTTATATACTGTAGTATCTATAAACACAGCTAACAGTTAGCATCATGATACACTGAGTTATCAGTCTGTTTTTATATACTGTAGTATCTATAAACACAGCTAACAGTTAGCATCATGATACACTGAGTTATCAGTCTGTTTATATACTGTAGTATCTATAAACACAGCTAACAGTTAGCATCATGATACACTAAGTTATCAGTCTGTTTTTATATACGTAGTATCTATAAAACACCAGCTACAGTTCGCATCTGTACACCTACGTTATCAGTCTGTTTATATACTGTAGTTTATCTATAACACAGAAAACAGTTAGCATCCTGCTCCCACTACGTTATCACCCAAAAAAACTTTTTCTCTGTTTTATATTACTGTAGTATCTCATAAAACCACAGGCTAACCAGTTAGCATCATGATACACTAAGTTATCAGTCTGTTTATATACTGTAGTATCTATAAACACAGTTCAATATTTTTAGTCTGTTAGCATGTTAGGTGTTAGCATGTTAGCAGCTAGCCCGCAGCATTAACAGAAGCACTTCCTGTTTGTGTTTCAGTCCAAAAGACGAGGAGGACCAGGAAGAGTCAGACTGTCACCATGACAACAGTGACGGGACCAACAACAACAACAACAACAACAGACGCAAGGTAAGACTGTCTGTCTGCCAGACGGTGTGTCCAGGTGTAGATGAACATTAACCTGTCTGTCTGTCTGTCTGCCTGTCTGTCTGCCAGACAGTGTGTCCAGGTGTAGATGAACATTAACCTGTCTGTCTGTCTGTCTGTCTGTCTGTCTGTCAGACGGTGTGTCCAGGTGTAGGTGAACATTAACCTGTCTGTCTGTCTGTCTGCCTGTCTGTCTGTCAGACGGTGTGTCCAGGTGTAGGTGAACATTAACCTGTCTGTCTGTCTGTCTGTCTGTCAGACGGTGTGTCCAGGTGTAGGTGAACATTAACCTGTCTGTCTGTCTGTCTGTCTGTCAGACGGTGTGTCCAGGTGTAGATGAACATTAACCTGTCTGTCTGTCTGTCTGTCTGTCTGTCAGACGGTGTGTCCAGGTGTAGGTGAACATCCTCTGCAGTATAACTACACGTTCTGGTACAGCAGAAGAACTCCGAGTCGTCCAGCAAGTTCGCAGAGTTACGAACAGAACATCCGACAGATCGGAACTGTGGCATCGGTACACACACACACACACACACACACACACACACACACACACACACACACACACACACACACACCTGTTGATTGAGAGGTTGATTTAGAGTGTGTGTGTGTGTGTGTGTGTGTGTGTGTGTCTGTCCTCAGGTGGAGCAGTTCTGGAGGTTTTACAGTCACCTGATCCGACCAGGTGATCTCAGTGGACACAGTGACTTCCACCTGTTCAAGGAAGGAATCAAACCTATGTGGGAGGTAACAGTGTGTTCTGCAGTGTACCAGAAGTACCACTGTACAGTACTATACTACTGCACACAGTACTATACCGTGGTATTGCAGGTGTATGTTCACTATACAACTGAACAACTGACCTGTCTGTCTGTCTGTCTCTGACCTGTCTGTCTCTCAGGATGATTCTAACCGCAGTGGAGGGAAGTGGATCATCCGTCTCCGTAAAGGTTTGGCCAGTCGGTTCTGGGAGAACATCATACTGGCCATGCTGGGAGAGCAGTTCATGGTGGGAGAGGAGATCTGTGGAGCGGTGGTGTCTATACGCTTCCAGGTACTACTGCAGTACTACTGTGATACTACTGTGAAACAACAGCAGTACTACTGTGATACTTTTGTCATACCACTGCAATACTAATCTGCTCACGTACGCTCCGCTCACGTACACTCTGTTCACGTACGCATTCACGTACGCTGTTCACGTACGCTCCGCTCACGTACACTCTGTTCACGTACGCATTCACGTACACTCTGTTCACGTACACTCCGTTCACGTACACTCAGCTCACGTACACTCCGTTCACGTACGCATTCACGTACGCTCCGCTCGCGTACGCTCCGCTCACGTACGCATTCACTTACGCTCCGCTCGCGTACGCTCCGTTCACGTACGCCGTTATCGATCAAACATTGATATTAAGTAAAAGGTGCTGTATAGTGTGAGTCTTGAAGCAATGCAATGAGTTTCACTGTATGGCAGCAATGAAACATTTCACCAACCGGGGACCATATTTGACTAAGAAAATAGTATAATCAGCTACCTGCGAGTTTCCGAAGATTTCAAAACTAATCATGAAGAGGTCTCGGTGAAGTGTGGTGTGGGACCATTTTGAATGAAAAAAACAAACAAAGTTCACTGCAAACACTGCGAAGCCATGTATAAGTACAACACGTCCACGACTCCAATGATGTACCACTTGAACAACGTGCATCCGACCCTGGTTAACGTCAGTGCACCCCAGGCAAGTTAGCTCGGAGGTACCTGTGCATCCCGGCAACGTCAGTCCCCTCAGAGCGGGTGTTTTCGGCTGCTGGACTGACGGTCACCAGGCTGCGCTCGCGTCTGACCCCAGAGCACGTTAACATGCTTATCTTTCTCAACAAAAATCAGTAGGCTGGTGCTGAAGTTACTTTTAGGCGTCCATCACCACTCTGTTCATGTACGCTTTGCTCAGTGCGCTGCGTTCATGTACGCTGTGTTCACGTACACTTTGCTCAGTACGCTTTGCTCAGTGCACTCCGTTCATGTACGCTTTGCTCAGTACGCTCCGTTCACGTACGCTTTGCTCAGTGCGCTGCATTCATGTACGCTCTGTTCACGTACACTCCGTTCATGTACGCTCCGTTCACGTACACTCTGTTCACGTACGCTTTGCTCAGTACGCTCCGTTCACGTACGCTTTGCTCAGTGCGCTGCGTTCATGTACATTCCGTTCATGTGCGCTTTGCTCAGTGCGCTGCGTTCATGTACGCTTCGGTCACGTGCACTCTGTTCACGTACGCTTTGCTCAGTGCGCTCCGTTCATGTACGCTCTGTTCACGTACACTCCGTTCATGTACGCTCCGTTCACGTACACTCTGTTCACGTACGCTTTGCTCAGTACGCTCCGTTCACGTACGCTTTGCTCAGTGCGCTCTGTTCATGTAAGCTTCGTTCACGTACACTCTGTTCATGTAAGCTTCGTTCACGTACACTCTGTTCATGTAAGCTTCGTTCACGTACACTCTGTTCATGTACGCTTTGCTCAGTACGCTCCGTTCACGTACGCTTTGCTCAGTACACTCCGTTCATGTACGCTCCGTTCACGTACGCTCCGTTCAAGTACACTCTGTGCATGTACGCTTTGCTCAGTACGCTCCGTTCATGTACGCTCCGTTCACGTACGCTCCGTTCAAGTACACTCTGTGCATGTACGCTTTGCTCAGTACGCTCCGTTCATGTACGCTCCGTTCACGTACGCTCCGTTCAAGTACACTCTGTGCATGTACGCTTTGCTCAGTACACTCCGTTCATGTACGCTCCGTTCACGTACGCTCCGTTCAAGTACACTCTGTGCATGTACGCTTTGCTCAGTGCGCTGCGTTCATGTAAGCTTCGTTCACGTACACTCTGTTCATGTACGCTTTGCTCAGTACACTCCGTTCATGTACGCTCCGTTCACGTACGCTCCGTTCAAGTACACTCTGTTCATGTACGCTTTGCTCAGTACACTCCGTTCATGTACGCTCCGTTCACGTACGCTCCGTTCAAGTACACTCTGTTCATGTACGCTTTGCTCAGTACGCTCCGTTCATGTACGCTCTGTTCACGTACACTCCGTTCATGTACGCTCCGTTCACGTACACTCTGTTCATGTACGCTTTGCTCAGTACGCTCCGTTCACGTACACTCTGTTCACGTACGCTTTGCTCTGTGCGCTCCGTTCATGTACACTGCTCAGTACGTTCCGTTCACTTGACGGCATTGACCTGGTTCAGGAGTACACACTGATTAACTGTCTGTGTTTTCTGTCTGTCTCTACCTGTCTGTCAGGAGGACATCTTGTCGATCTGGAACAGAACATCTAATGACCAAACGACGACGTCCAGAATCAGAGACACTTTGAGACGAGTCCTGAACCTTCCAACCAACACCATCATGGAGTACAAAACCCACAATGACAGCCTCAGGTACTCAGCTACTACTGCTCCAGATCCACCTGATGCAGATCCAGAGCCTCATCTTGATCCTGATCTTTTTTTTTTTTTCAGGGACAACTCGAGTTTCAGAAACACAAAGATTTCCCTCTGAAGACGTCAGCTGACCGTCCTTCTGTCCAATTGAGATGTAGATCAGTGACTCAGCTCTGTTGGCTCTGTGTGCATGCCTGTGTGTATGTGTATGTGTCTGTTTGTGTGTGTGTGTGTGTGTGTGTGTGTGTGTGTGTGTGTGTGTGTGTGTGTGTGCTGACTATCAATAAACTGACTGAACCAGACTGAAGTTGTTTTATTGTTTTTTTATCATCAACTAGAAAAATATAAATTTATACGAGTGTAAAGATAACAGTATAAACCAGTGTATATATATATATATATATATATATATATATATATATATATATATATATATATATATATATATATATATATATATATATGAAACACACCCAAATGAAAGTCTGAGGAGCAAAGTTAAAAAAAAACATTTTAACTGACAAGAATGTGGAGCTGCATTTCCTTGATGGTAACAGAATTCAGAGATGTTTGCTCTATTTTCAAAGACGATGTTACCATCACTCTGCTCTCTCCTTTTCCAACATAATGATCCAAAGACACATCTAAGAAGAACAGAGTGACTGACAGTGATTCAGTGTCTCCTGTTCTGAACACAATCAAACACCTATGAAGAGACAAGGTGAGCATCACTCTCCATCTAACATCCAGGTGTGTGTGTGTGTTACATTTACAGCACTACCTCCTTCTCACTGTGACTCATTTCATTTCCATCATTGCAGCACTTGACCCAGCTGGCACCACCATCGGACTCCACAGACCTGTTGCACATTGTTCCAGGCTGTTCCAGGCAGGTTATTGCTGGTCTAATCCCACCTCTATTCTTGGCTGCAGACCAGCTGGGAGCTGCGATCTCTGAGAATGGATTTAATCCTGATTAAGAGATCAGCTTGACTGAGAACCGACAACCACATGCAGAAATATTATCAAACACTGAAACAGTATAGCCTACCACTGAAACACTGTAGAACACTGAAACAGTATACAACTGAAACATTACAGAACACTGAAACAGTATACAACTGAAACATTACAGAACACTGAAACAGTATACAACTGAACATTACAGAACACTGAAACATTACAGAACACTGAAACATTACAGAACACTGAAACATTACAGTATACAACTGAAACATTACAGAACACTGAAACAGTATACAACTGAACATTACAGAACACTAAAACAGTATACAACTGAACATTACAGAACACTGAAACCGTATACAACTGAACATTACAGAACACTAAAACCGTATACAACTGAAACATTACAGAACACTAAAACAGTATACAACTGAACATTACAGAACACTGAAACATTACAGCCTACAACTGAAACATTACAGAACACTGAAACCGTATACAACTGAACATTACAGAACACTGAAACATTACAGAACACTGAAACATTACAGAACACTGAAACATTACAGAACACTGAAACAGTATACAACTGAACATTACAGAACACTGAAACATTACAGAACACTGAAACATTACAGAACACTGAAACATTACAGTATACAACTGAAACATTACAGAACACTGAAACCGTATACAACTGAACATTACAGAACACTGAAACATTACAGCCTACAACTGAAACATTACAGAACACTGAAACATTACAGAACACTGAAACAGTATACAACTGAACATTACAGAACACTGAAACATTACAGAACACTGAAACCGTATACAACTGAACATTACAGAACACTGAAACATTACAGCCTACAACTGAACATTACAGAACACTGAAACATTACAGAACACTGAAACCGTATACAACTGAACATTACAGAACACTGAAACCGTATACAACTGAACATTACAGAACACTGAAACCGTATACAACTGAAACATTACAGAACACTGAAACAGTATACAACTGAAACATTACAGAACACTGAAACAGTATACAACTGAAACATTACAGAACACTGAAACAGTATACAACTGAACATTACAGAACACTGAAACAGTATACAACTGAACATTACAGAACACTGAAACCGTATACAACTGAAACATTACAGAACACTGAAACCGTATACAACTGAACATTACAGAACACTGAAACAGTATACAACTGAACATTACAGAACACTGAAACCGTATACAACTGAACATTACAGAACACTGAAACAGTATACAACTGAAACATTACAGAACACTGAAACCGTATACAACCGAACATTACAGAACACTGAAACCGTATACAACTGAAACATTACAGAACACTGAAACCGTATACAACTGAAACATTACAGAACACTGAAACCGTATACAACTGAAACATTACAGAACACTGAAACCGTATACAACTGAAACATTACAGAACACTGAAACAGTATACAACTGAACATTACAGAACACTGAAACATTACAGCCTACAACTGAAACATTACAGAACACTGAAATCGTATACAACTGAAACATTACAGAACACTGAAACCGTATACAACTGAACATTACAGAACACTGAAACCGTATACAACTGAACATTACAGAACACTGAAACATTACAGCCTACAACTGAAACATTACAGCCTACAACTGAAACATTACAGAACACTGAAATCGTATACAACTGAAACATTACAGAACACTGAAACCGTATACAACTGAACATTACAGAACACTGAAATCGTATACAACTGAAACATTACAGAACACTGAAATCGTATACAACTGAAACATTACAGAACACTGAAACCGTATACAACTGAACATTACAGAACACGGAAACCGTATACAACTGAACATTACAGAACACTGAAACCGTATACAACTGAAACATTACAGAACACTGAAACCGTATACAACTGAAACATTACAGAACACTGAAACCGTATACAACTGAAACATTACAGAACACTGAAACCGTATACAACTGAACATTACAGAACACTGAAACCGTATACAACTGAAACATTACAGAACACTGAAACCGTATACAACTGAAACATTACAGAACACTGAAACAGTATACAACTGAACATTACAGAACACTGAAACCATATACAACTGAAACATTACAGAACACTGAAACCGTATACAACTGAAACATTACAGAACACTGAAACAGTATACAACTGAAACATTACAGAACACTGAAACCGTATACAACTGAAACATTACAGAACACTGAAACGTATACAACTGAAACATTACAGAACACTGAAACCGTATACAACTGAAACATTACAGAACACTGAAACCGTATACAACTGAAACATTACAGAACACTGAAACAGTATACAACTGAAACATTACAGAACACTGAAACCGTATACAACTGAAACATTACAGAACACGGAAACCGTATACAACTGAACATTACAGAACACGGAAACCGTATACAACTGAACATTACAGAACACGGAAACCGTATACAACTGAACATTACAGAACACTGAAACCGTATACAACTGAACATTACAGAACACTGAAACCGTATACAACTGAAACATTACAGAACACTGAAACAGTATACAACTGAACATTACAGAACACTGAAACCGTATACAACTGAAACATTACAGAACACTGAAACCGTATACAACTGAAACATTACAGAACACTGAAACAGTATACAACTGAAACATTACAGAACACTGAAACCGTATACAACTGAAACATTACAGAACACTGAAACCGTATACAACTGAAACATTACAGAACACTGAAACCGTATACAACTGAAACATTACAGAACACTGAAACAGTATACAACTGAAACATTACAGAACACTGAAACAGTATACAACTGAAACATTACAGAACACTGAAACAGTATACAACTGAAACATTACAGAACACTGAAACCGTATACAACTGAAACATTACAGAACACTGAAACCGTATACAACTGAACATTACAGAACACTGAAACAGTATACAACTGAACATTACAGAACACTGAAACCGTATACAACTGAAACATTACAGAACACTGAAACCGTATACAACTGAACATTACAGAACACTGAAACCGTATACAACTGAAACATTACAGAACACTGAAACCGTATACAACTGAACATTACAGAACACGGAAACCGTATACAACTGAAACATTACAGAACACTGAAACCAGTATACAACTAACTGAACATTACAGAACACTGAAACCGTATACAACTGAAACATTACAGAACACTGAAACCGTATACAACTGAAACATTACAGAACACTGAAAACCGTATACAACTGAAACATTACAGAACACTGAAACCGTATACAACTGAAACATTACAGGACACTTAAACCGTATACAACTGAAACATTACAGAACACTGAAACCGTATACAACTGAAACATTACGAACACTGAAACCGTATACAACTGAACATTACAGAACACTGAAACCGTATACAACTGAAACACAAACACAAATTACAGAACACTGAAACAGTATACAACTGAAACATTACAGAACACTGAAACCGTATACAACTGAACATTACAGAACACTGAAAACCGTATACAACTGAACATTACAGAACACTGAAACCGTAACAACTGAAACATTACAGAACACTGAAACCAGTATACAACTGAAACATTACAGAACACTGAAACAGTATACAACTGAACATTACAGAACACTACACTGAAACAGTATACAACTGAACATTACAGAACACTGAAACAGTATACAACTGAACATTACAGAACACTGAAACAGTATACAACTGAACATTACAGAACACTGAAACAGTATACAACTGAACATTACAGAACACTGAAACCGTATACAACTGAACATTACAGAACACTGAAACAGTATACAACTGATCATTACAGAACACCGAAACGTTACAGAATTGACTGTTCCAAATCAATAAATATATGATTTCCTGTTGGAACTGTTGTGTCACTTTCCGTTTTCTGACATGTGTTTGTGAGATTCTGACTTCAGATCTGTTGATTCTTTGTGTTATTTTTACTCAACAATAGAGTTCTAATAGAGTCTTACTGCACTCAGACTGTCCATCTGTGACGTCACAGGGAGGTCAATGATGTTATCAGTCAGATATTGAACAGGTAAGAAGGTCACACCTCCCCTCAGTCAGTCAGTCAGTCTGTCATCCTCTCATTACAGACTTTAAAGTGAAGCCCAACTTCCTCCTGAACTCTAAACAGGATTAAACGAATTAGACTAAGTCCGGTCAGTGTGTGCGTGTGTGTATGTGTGTTTTACTGGCTCTCTTTTGTTTGACCTGACATCAGCACTTTGTGCAGCTCAGCGTTTCTGTGTGTTTTTTCCTTTGTTTTGTTTTTTTAAATGTTCTTCTTGTTTAATTGGCTTAATCTGACGGTTTTTGTTTGGACAGATGAACTTCTGAGACAAAGGTAAACATTGTGTATGTGTTTGTGTGCTAAGATGTTATGTGATTTAATCAGAGCTGAGTAGGAAAAAGTTATCTGTATTGAGTAAAAAAGGTCTAAAAAAGGCCAAATGACTGTTAGCAGCAGCCGCCAAACAAAGAAACAAGTTCAATTTCATAGTTCAAATAAGTTAATTGGGGTTTTTACTGAGAAACGCTGTTATTTTACAGATTTATACTGAATTATTAGGATCAAACATCTTCACTTGTGGCATACTTGTGACAAGTGACATACTAATAGTTTAAAGAAGCAGTTATTAGGGGGAGATGTTACAGATCTTTCAGATGTTCCAGATGTTTGAGTGACTGTGAAGACGTTATGTGTGATGAGTGATGAGTAGAGTAGAAACACAGTGATGGAGCATGACATTAAACTTTGAATACAAACCAAAACAACTTTATTGTCCATCAGAGTGAAACATATTTAAACAGGATTAGGATACATGATGTATTCTTCAACTGAAGCCTGAAAACAAGAATAAATGTTGCAGAGATGATGCAGAGATCAGATTTTCGTTTGTGATCGAGAAAAAGTTCACAGCAGTTTACAACAATTTACAACGGTTTATAATAGTTTGTAACAGTTTATAACAGTTTATTACTGCTGTGTATTTTTGTCCCTCTACCTTCAGTACAATATAAATTAATTAAATTAAATTATGGTTTTAACAATGTTGAGGTGTTTCAGGTGGTGATTTTTGTTTGCTGTGTGATGAATGATTTATTTCGTAAGTTTAGCAGAAAGAGCTTTGAAACAGGTGAGCAGTGTTTATAGTGAATGTTCTTCAGGGTCTTTGTGTATTTTTGTTTTGATGGTGATGATGATGGAGTTGAATCATTTGCAGGAGTGTGCAGGTCTGGTTTAGTGACATTAACTAACAGAACTAACAGAATCAAAACTAAGATTCATTATTAGACTGAAGCTAGATGAATTTGCTTTATATTTTGGGATTTTGAAGGACCATCAACCACCTTGATTGTTCCCTTCTCAGTAAGTCGCTTTGGATAAAAGCGTCTGCTGAATGACTAAATGTAAATGTAATGTAAATCAACCAGTGATGGAGAGAGAACATATATCTGTATCGAGTGGTGTGTTCTATGGAGAACCTTGTAGTGGAATATTTAGTTTGAACTTCTGTGGAATCATGTTTAATTTAAACATTAGATAAGAAGGAACATTAAAATTGGATGTGATGTCAGCAGACAGACGAGTGATGTCAGCAGGTGTTCAGGTTGGTTTTTGGGGTAGCGATGACATGTCCTCTCTCTCCTCTCAGCTTGTGCTTAGAGTTTTAGCATTCTTGCTATTCTTGGTGTACTTAATGCTCTTTTGCATTAGCTAATGGTGTCAGTCAGCATTAGCGTGAAGATTTAGAGTTCAGAGGTCACAGCAGTCAGCTGAGATCAATCTGTCACCATGAAGACAGAAAACAACAAACTGCAAATACTCTGAAATATCACATACTGATTTCATTGTTAATGAACCTGTATGTAGATGATCCGCTCGCCTATTAATGAACCTGTATGTAGATGATCTACTAGTCCATTAATGAACCTGTATGTAGATGATCTACTAGTCCATTAATGAACCTGTATGTAGATGATCTGCTAGTCCATTAATGAACCTGTATGTAGATGATCTGCTAGTCCATTAATGAACCTGTATGTAGATGATCCGCTCGTCTATTAATGAACCTGTAAGTAGATGATCTGCTAGTCCATTAATGAAACTGTATGTAGATGATCTGCTCTTCTATTAATGAAACTGTATGTAGATGATCTGCTCTTCTATTAATGAAACTGTATGTAGATGAGCTGCTAGTCCATTAATGAAACTATGTAGATGATCTGCTCTTCTATTAATGAACCTGTATGTAGATGATCCGCTCGTCCATTAATGAACCTGTATGTAGATGATTCGCTCGTCTATTAATTAACCTGTATGTAGATGATCCGCTATTCCATTAATGAAACTGTATGTAGATGATCCGCTCGTCTATTAATTAACCTGCATGTAGATGATCCGCTCGTCTATTAATGACACTGTATGTAGATGATCCGCTCGTCTATTAATGAACCTGTATGTAGATGATCCGCTCGTCTATTAATGACACTGTATGTAGATGATCCGCTCGTCCATTAATGAACCTGTATGTAGATGACCCGCTATTCCATTAATGAACCTGTATGTAGATGACCCGCTATTCCATTAATGAACCTGTATGTAGATGACCCGCTCGTCCATTCATGAAACTGTATGTAGATGATCCGCTATTCCATTAATGAACCTGTATGTAGATGATCCGCTCGTCTATTAATTAACCTGCATGTAGATGATCCGCTCGTCTATTAATGACACTGTATGTAGATGATCCGCTCGTCCATTAATGAACCTGTATGTAGATGATCCGCTCGTCCATTAATGAACCTGTATGTAGATGATCCGCTATTCCATTAATTAACCTGTATGTAGATGACCCGCTCGTCTATTAATTAACCTGTATGTAGATGATCTGCTAGTCTATAAATGAACCTGTATGTAGATGATCAGATAGTCTATTAATAATATAATATTAATCATTTATAATAATATTTCTATTGTTTATATGTTGTTCATTGATTTCCTGCAGGTAGCCAGGATGCAGCTTCCCAGGTGGTTGCTAGGGGTATGTCTATGGATGCTATGCATTACAGAGGTCTGGACAGCTACCTTTAAGCTGGCTCTGATTGGTCCATGGTCATGTGACCCCATGTTCTCCCGGGCAATGCCGACAGCAGCGGCCAACCTGGCATTGTTACGGTTACGGAGTGACAGTGGTCTAAGCAGAGGATACTGGTACGACGTCAAACTGCTGGAAGAGGATTGCTCCGCCTCCAAAGGTTAATTAATTAATTAATTAATTAATCAACTAACAGAAAGGTCACCAATCCAAGGACCAGAGTGTCAGAATATGGCAGAGATATAGTCTAATAGTCTGGAAATATTTGGACAATGACACAATTGTTGGTTTTAGCTGTATACCCCACCACAATGGATTTAAAAAACAACAGAGATGCAATTGATTTGAGGTTTAATTCATCACCAAATGCTGGGTTTTATCCTTTCCAGCTGTCTTCAGTTGTTCTTTGTTTGTGGGTCTTTCTACCTGAAGTGTGTCTTTATGGAAGTATTTCTGTGCCATCTGAGTTTGAATATGAATTTCTAATACTGAATTTTTTCATCATCAAAATCAGACTTTGAATTAAAATAAAAACCATCAAAAACCATAAAATTTTTAGCATATTTTTTTCAATGTCAAAATAAATTCAGTGTTAAAAAAAATCAATGTCTCAAAAAATTGATGTAGATGTATAGATGTTCGGCAGACAGAGCGGTGAACAAATGGACAAACCTTACTAGGCGGCATATTTTCTTTTTCAACCAATACCAGTGGATATGGTATCTATCATGGGCGGACTGGGACAAAAAATCGGCCCTGGCATTTTGGACCAGAGCAGCCCACAACAGTCTGTTCTACGGACACAGCTCTCTCTCTCTCTTGCCCCTCCCCCCCAAGACCCACATAGTCCTTTGACTGGCTAGAATAGTAACGTTTGTCCATTCATTGACTGCGCTGTCTGCTGAACATCTATTTTTCGATTGGTCTTTTATGCGGTGACATAGAACAACAAGGAAGTGTCAGACAGACACAAAACCACACATCTCCATCTTCGTTTCAGAGATATTCAAAGATATGTAAAAGTTACGACGCAGATTAGGCGGATCTGTCCAATCCGTCCCCAGAGGGTTAAATAGCTACAGAAGCATGGAAACCTTTCTGGACTACAGAACGAAGGAAACCAAATAAAGTTTTTACATTTCCCCCAAAAAACGGGACAAATTGTGTCCCGGAAGAGATTTTTTTTTCGTTTTCATTCGTTACAGTCATTGATATTTGTTTTCACAAACGCCACCTCATTAAAAGTTCAGTGTAGATATTGTTCAATAAATCTGGTTAATGTGTAATATCTATAACTCATTTTATGAACACAAATAGCAAATAGTTGGTGGACATGGCTTTTTTACACTGAATTTATTTTAACACTGAAAAGTCAAAGTCTGATTTTGATGCTGAAAAAAATTCTGTATTAGAAATTCTTATTTAAACTCAGATGGCACAGAAATACTTCAATATGTCTTCAGCAAGCAAAATGGTCAGGTGATTGAAGCCATGGATGCTCATGCCATCACACTGTCTCCACCATGTTTTACAGTTTATGTGATATGCCCAGATCATGAGCTCGCCATACTTTTTTCTTCCCATCATTCTAGTGCAGATTGATCCTGAGTTCTAGAACTGGGCTGGCTTTTATAGATTTTTTTTGCCAAAATCTAATCTGGCCTTTCTGTTCTTGAGGCTTAGGTTTGCACCTTGTTGTGAACCCTCTGTATTTGCTATTGATAATGTCATTCTGACCTCCTGGAGAGTGTTCACTTGGTTGGATGTTGTGAAGCATTTTTTCTTTCAAGAATCCTACAATCAGCCACCACTGTCTTCTGTGGACATTCAGGCCTTTTTGTGTTGCAGACCTCACCACTGTTTTCTTTTCTGTTCTTCTTGGAATGTACCAAACTGTTTATTTGGCCAATCCCCATGTTCCTGCTGTCTTCCAAATGCAAATATCACACTTAGAATCAATTCCAGACCTTTTACCTGCTGAATTACTGAACTGTACAATTACTTTTGTTTTCTTGAATAGCTACATAGGCAGCTACATAATACTGTATAATATAAGAGCTGTAATTCCCAAACCATTTGTGCAATCTGGATGTGAATACCCTCAAATTAAATCTTAGATTGCACTTTAAGCCCATATTCATTATTTGACTTGAATATGTTTTAATAACCAGCCAAACTAACAAAAAATGTGTTACTGTCCAAATATAAATTTATATGGACCTAACTGTGTACACACATTTGTATAAAAGACTAAATTACAGAAGAAGGATCTTTATGTAGAACAACTAAAACTAGTTTATTCTATTCTTGGTTTTATTTCAGCTCTGATGGGTCTTGGGGACATGGAGGGTTATGGTCACGCCTACATTGGACCATTTAACCCCGCCCTCTGCCATGCTGCGTCCTTATTGGCTCAGCATTGGGAGGTGGGGCTTGCTTCTCCAGGCTGCCTGGATGCTAACTGGGTGAACCTGCCACCAATCACACCACCCAGCAGAGTCTTGTTCACGGTGCTCAGGTTCTTCCGCTGGGCGCACGTCGCCATCATCTCAGGTGAGAGTGAGTGACATCACTGCATGGCGTGTGCTGTAACATGAGGGGAATGAAGTCACTTTAGAGGGCGTGGTCTGATATGATAGGATGACATCCATAGATATAGAAACTTAGATAACTCATTGGCCACTGAAAGCAGCAGCCAATCTACTGTATCACTATGCATCTGCATGGTCACCATATTTTGGAGGTCCAGATTTATTAGTACACAATATGAAAGAATCAGACTTCATTACAAAATTGTCTGTAACTGTCTTGTGATTTTCATGGACTGTGTTTTGTTATGAAGATGAGAAATCAAACATGATGCTGGTTACTTCTTGGAAATAAATTATTACTGGAAATGGGTCTAATCAGCTCTATGTCTGGGACATGCAGGGTCCAAGGAAACATTAAGTGTACATTTTTAGTTTCTACAGAAATAAACATCTCTATATCTATCATAGTGTTTTAAAACCATCTGTTTGCTTATTATATTAATTATTAAATCAATGAATTCATGAAATAACACAATTCATTCAGTCAATGTTTTATTGTTAAATATGATTCATATTTCTGCTGTATTAATGTGTATGTTGCATTTTACTGCAAACTCCACACATTTATAAAAAAAATAAAAATAAAAAATCAATCTAATGTTTGATTTGGGCGGTTGTGGCTCAGGAGGTAGAGCGCATCGGCCACTAATCATATGAAAGGTGGTTCGATCCCCGGGCTTCTCCAGTCTGCATGTTGAAGTGTCCTTGGGCAAGACACTGAACCCCAAATTGCTCCCTGTAAGACACTTTGGATAAAAAAGTGTCAGCTAAATGTAAATGTGTGATGATAATGATATTTTGTTGTTTGTATTTATCTTCTCTCTCTCCTTCCTCTTCCTGTTTGGTCATCAGCTCCATCAGACCTATGGGAGAGCACTGGGCAGGAAGTGGCCTCAGCGCTCAGAGCTCTGGGCCTGCCAATTGGTCCAGTGGTTACCATGGAAACAAGGAACAATGGAGGCCCCCATAAAGCACTCAGAGTAATCAGGGAGGCTGACAAGGTGAAAGGTCAGAGCTTAAAAATTGAAATGAAATCTAGTCTGCAGTCCAAACATTAAAGAAAAAAAAGATCAATCATTTTCTAATTCCAGACACATTTCAACAGTTTCCCCAGCAGATTTACAAATTTACTAATGTTTCTGTGTCAGTGGTGATTATGTGCATGAGCTCCGTCTTGATTGGTGGAGAGGATCAGCGAGAGCTCCTATTGGCTGCTCTGGACATGGGGATGGTTTCTGATGGTTACGTGTTTATTCCATATGACGCCCTGCTGTATGCCATGCCGTACCAGGTAACCAATCAGTTACTGCCAAACACATTTATCAATAATTAATCATTAAAATTCTGTAATTCCACCTGTGACCTAAGGAGGTGCTGCTGCAATGTGTTAATGGATGAAAAAAGTTTATATGAAGATTAAGTTTATTTAAGTTTGACAAACTGTTCATATTAATTACTGAAGCTTTTAGCATGTTTGATTTGATGTTCAACATTCAGATTATTAATCTCAGTTTCTATTAGTTTAATCAACTACTTAGAATGAGGCTTAAATATCTACAAATTCTGTGGGTCCTCTTCCACGGAGTCCACCATGTTGAACTGCTGTTTCTACAGTAGCCAAGAACGGACAAACTAAACTCTAGATAGAGATTTTTAACTTTCATGTTAGAAAGGAGAGGGTAAAACAAGGGGGTTGTAATCAAAGTACTAAATGCTACAGACTATAACAACATTTTACCTCAACAAAGAAGTCCTCAGTCAGAATAAAGTTAACTAGAAGCTATTTTTCTTTCCTTGTTTGCTCTTCTGCCCAATCAGGACACAGTGTTCCCTCAGCTGACCAATAGCACGCAGCTTCGCCATGCCTACAGCTCCGTTCTGACTGTTACCATGGCATCTGACCAAAGTTTCTACGAAGCTTTTCGCCAGGCTCAAATCAACCGAGAGATCCGTTCTGCTGTGTCTGCAACTGAGGTAAATACATAACAACTACACAACAAATATTACCTACCTAACCTACTTCACAACAACTAACTGTTGTGGAGAAATTGCTAAAGTCAAAGGTCAATGGTGAAGTCAGGAAGGAAGAAAGTGTTCAGGAGCCTCTGTTGTCTGATGCTGTATTATTTATTGACGCTTGATCAAGGAAAATTAGAGACACTCTCAAAGTTCATCAGAAGTGCCTGAGTCGGTCTCACATTCTGCCCAACTCATCCTGGTGGATCGACTTTAAACCCCAAGATAACACCACAAATACTACACGCCCAGAATGAGTCACAGAGAATGTCTTTACCCATGGAGGTGTTATTGTCAGCATATTCTAATCTGGAGACACAGATGTCTGTTTACGCAGATTGGACCGTCAACAACAAGCTATCTATTATGTCTATGAAGGCAGCAACAGGTCTCTGTGACCCTGGACACCACAGTGTTGAGATAGACTGGCACCTACTGTTCTCAACCAAAGCCAAACAACTAATACTGCTGAGGACCTCAAGGCCCACACGTGACCTCGTGTAACCTAGGGATAGAAAATTCCATAACACTAACAACCACCTACACACCCAATGTCCTGTTGATGTCCCCCTTGGTTGGTGAACTATAGTGGGGAAAACAAGTATTTGATACACTGACAATTTTGCAGGTTTTCCCACTTGCAAAGCATGTAGAAGTCTGTTATTTCTATCATAGGTACTCTTCAACTGCGTTCTCCCGACTGTATTTTACTTTTATCTGACATCCATGTCTTGAGCCTGACACAGGTCAGAGAGATCATAGAACTTCTTTCTATCCTTTAATAAAAACATTTATCCAAAGCTATCCCCCCACCATCTACCCTAAGGATGGGGTGATCAGGGGAGGATCAGGAACGATTGTTGGACAATCAGTGGAAGACCAGGAGACAATCATTGTTTCTAGGTGCCACATCCAATCAATTTTTCCTTGTCTTTAAGATATGATGGTGCCTGATCTAACTCTAACCTTTGTAGGTGAGGAAAAGCATCTCAGTGCAGAAAAGCAATAATGGGTGGATTGTTTTGAATTTGTTTAATAATTAATTAATAATTAATATTAATTCATAAAACTAATAATAATTTTGCCCTTCATCCACAGGTGTCTCCGGTCTTTGGAACCATCTTTAACATGGTCTACTTTGTTGCTAAGGCAGTGGAGGAGCGACGTCAGGCAGGTGGTGGCCACTGGGTGACGGGAGATCAGCTTGTCCAATCAGATGGAGATTTTGATTTCCAGGGCTTCAATCAGGTCAGAAAAATGTAACAACTATAAAAATTAAATATTTGTCTAAAGTGTGGTTCATTGAATGGGGATCAGCTGAAAGTCATAATGGAACATAAAAGAATAAAGAAACAGAACTTTACAGACCAGCACTTATGACTCTACGGAAGAGGATTAGGGCCACATAAAATGTTTTTTTGTTTTTTTTATTCTGACTTTTCTTTTCAGAATTGTTGGAACCTGCAGGACCAAACTCAGGACAAATTTTACCAGCAAGGGCTAGCTCAATTTGTGTCAGTGGCAGCTCGTAGTGGCAATGACCTGCTGTGGCCACAGCCAGTTTCTAGGGCAGCTGCCACTGACCTGCCACGGCAGTTGCTGGTGTCGGGGAAAGTTACCACGGCCCTGCCACAGCAACTACTGCCGTGGTGGGCATTTGTTTTTTAGTTTTTATTTTATAAAACAGTCGTCACTGTTGTATTTGACTCGCTGGACGTAGCATTTCCATTACATAATTTCTGCTTTAATTTGCAAGGTTTTCTCAATTAATCTCAATCTCGTTGTGTGGGGCAGCTGCCACTGAGTGCTGAGTACTAAGGCTGCCATAGACAGGTCAGTGGCACCTGAGGCTGAGCTGAGTGATTGAGAGATTATTGTTATCCATCAATTTTCAAATTTAAAAAATCCTGAAAAATAGTAAAGCACATTATTATTTCTTGATAAAGATGTGAAATTATAGTTATTTACTTGCATTCCTGAACACAGTGCGCATTAAAAAACTTCATGATGCTGGATGGTCTCTCACAGGTGGTCAAATAAATTTGTTAAGCACTGTATATAAATATGAGTGTATGGTACAGTATCATGAGAGGTCAAACACGGAACAACTCAGTTTATTAGGATAAAGATGCTCTCTTTGTTCCATAACTTCTTACAGGATTTATTCATAAAAAGGTGATTTTCACATTATTCATCCAGCAATAATCTAAACCTGCTATATATGTCACTCACACATGGACACATCTTTGAAAATCACTCACAGGAGTGAGTGCTGATCTGAAATTTTTATAACTGAAATTATGTATACTCATCATTATACAGAGATGAGCCCCAAAAGTTTTTGGTCCCTTGCTTACATCCTTTGTGTATTTGGTGCGACTCTGTACACTGAGGAGGAAATGATGGACTCAAATCTTCTTTTAGTAACAATTTGGCTGCATTTGATGTGATTGTATCAGTTCCAGGACTCAGTGATAGGATTCGGACACAGAGTTAGGGTAGAGCTGACCAAAGGTCCCTCCGGGGAGGGAAAAAAATACAATCGGGAACAAAAACAATCTCTTACTAAGAGGGAAGTGACTTGAATGATCTAAAACTAATGAAGCTAGAAAAATAAAACACCTACTAAAGGGACTCGACTATGAAAAACTAAACTCACTAACTTAGACGGCTATGAAAATGGAACGGCAAAAGGCCAACAAAAAACCCTCTAACGGGCAGACAACTGTGATAAAGATACTTGGACTGTGGCTGGACAAAATGATGGGTGGCTCTTGACTACGGACAAGACACACTAGCACAGGACAAAGGGAGATGCAGACTATGAGCACCCATGGGGGGATAAGGGAAACAGGTGGACACAATCAGGAATCAGGAAGGGCAAGTGACCTGGAATGAGAGGAGAGTTTTCAAAATAAAACAGGAAATGACAAGACAAAACATGGAGACAGGACGAAAAAACCTCAACTTTACATACCGGTGTGACAGTTTGGTCTCTACATGAGGTACCAGATCCTTCTCATCAATCACAAATCTGATCTTGTGAACTTACACTCCTCGCCTCTTGTTCTCTTTTTTTCTCAGGTGTTATATGGAGGTAAAGAGGGGCGTGGCCTGCAGGCAAAGTATGTGGTGTTGGACACTGACGGTGACCGACTCGTACCGACACACTCGCTTGCTCCAACACACACTGACGGAATGGTCGGAGGTCTGAGGCCGCTGAGTCGCTCCTTCATTTTCCCCGGAGGAAAACCCCCCACCGCCAGCTTCTGTTGGTTCAGTCCAGAGGAGGCCTGCAGGGGGGGTGTGTTCACTGACTTGCGGTGGGGTGGGAACTTTGTGAAATGTTAGGGTGTGATGGGAAATTTCAGTATGCCCATGTTGAATCAAGGTCTGTTCACTTTTAATGATTGAGGAACATTAAGTTGTCTACAGAAGTAAAACATCTCACTTGTTTGACATTTTGTCTGATGTTAAATTACATTTACATTTAGTGCTTTTATCCAAAGCAACCTACACAAAAGGGAAACAATCACGGTAAAGTGTGACTAGGACATGTTAGTACAGCAATAAGTACTTTAACAGTACTAGAGGGATAGATTTCTCATGTCCAGTTGTTGGTAGTGTTGGAGAGGAGGTCCTCTCTGAAGAGTGGAGGTCTTCAGGAGGATTTTGAAGAGAGAGATGCCCCTGGTAGGAACTGGTAGGATGTTCCACCAATGGGGAACGACAGACGAGAAAAGTTTGTTTCCTTAAGCGAATGGGTGGCAAAGCTAGGTGTTAATTGAAGGAGTGCAACAGACGTGAGGTAACTTGCGGGTGCTTCAATAAGGGTGTTCAAGTAGGTAGGTGCAGAACTGGAGACAACTTTGTAGTCAGCATTAGCGAGTGTGCTGCTACAGGTAGCCGGTGGAGCTTGATAAGCCTCCTTTTGGGTTGATTCAAGATCAGACAAGCCGCCAGACTGAGCAGTCCTCAGGAGGAAATGGCAGAGAGAGCTGAGTGTCATCTGCATAGCAGTGCTACAAAAAGCCATGTTAGTGGATAATCCGACCCTTGGAGGTGGTGTAAATTAATTTACGTTCTGTCTTTATCTGTAGGTTTGGACACAGCAACAGCGTTTTTCATCTTCCTGTTGCTCTGCGCTCTGATAGGGGCTTTTTTCTACTGGATCAGGTGAACGTACACACACAGTTTCTGATGCTCAGTTTAGTCTAATAAGTCAGTCTGTACTCAGCCATTACAAAACATTAAAATTATTAATTGATTATTTAAACTGATCAGGAATGCTATAGCTACTATAAGTACTGTAACTAACAATCTCTAATAATAATGATGATGATGATCTGTGTACAGGAAGTACAAAAGCACATCAAGCATTACCAAACTCATCCTGACTTTGGACGACATCGTCTTCATCGACACTCAAGTCAGCAGGAAGGTTAGAAACTGTTTACTTCACTAAACCACCCATTTGCAGTAATAGTTGTACTGGTATCAGTAAAAGGTATCACCTTAGTCACTGCTTTGTTTGTCAATTCAAGAAAAACTCCTTGAACAGGAATAATTGTTGGGAAAAGGTGCTCTCTGAAGAGCTGTAAAGGTAGAGAGGAACGCCCCTGATCCGATAGGATGTTCCACCAATGATTTTAGTATTCTTGTTGCTTTGATTGTTGTTTTTCTAGAAACTAAATGACGAGTCCATCATGAGGAGTCTTTTGGAAATAAAAACTCCATTCCGCTCAATTGCTCGAAGTTACATCCTAACAACAGCTGAGAGCTCCAACATTGGAATATTGGAGGTACACCTTTACCTGTCCATATCTGTTCACCTGTACCTGTCCTTTTCTGTTTACCTGTACCTGCCTGTTTAGCTATACCTGTCACTTTTTGTTTATCTGTCTTGGTGGTGTTGTTACTAGGGTGACTGGGTTTGGCTGAAAAAGATTCCTGTTAGAAAGACAATAACAGCTATCAATCAAAACACCCAGAGTCTGTTCAGCCAGGTATGATAAGCAGTAGATACACAGTAATACACAGTAGATACACAGTAAAACACGGTATTAGGTTAATATTATATACATGTTGACAATAAATGTAATATATATGAACATCCTCCTGTCCAGCTGAGAGAGATGCGTCATGAGAACCTGAACCTGTACGTGGGTCTGTTTCTGGACTCTGGGATCTTCGCTCTGGTGGTTGAACACTGTCCTCGAGGAAGTCTGGCTGACCTGCTGGCTGACAGCAACATGAGGCTGGACTGGATGTTCAAATCCTCTCTGCTCATGGACCTCATCAAGGTTCTACTGAGATAGTACTGCTAGTACTGATAATAATAATGAATATAATGTATTATATATATATAATATATTATTCTGATAATAAACAATCCTCACAATAAACCATCCTGATATTATCTGCAGGTGTGTATTAGTATGTCTGTTATCTGATAAACTTTAAAATTTTGGAGACTTTATTGACCGTTAACAAACACAGTTTTCTTTGTTTCAGGGTATGAAGTATCTTCATCTACGAGGTTTGAGTCACGGTCGTCTTAAGTCCACAAACTGTTTAGTCGATGGACGCTTCGTTCTGAAGGTCACAGATTATGGACTTCCCATGATCCTTCACGCTCAGAGCCTCAGCCTTCCTGATGACCCTCAAGGTAAAAAACCATGAAACACATGAAACAAAACTTGAGTGTTTGAAAGTTAAACAGGAAGCTGGACGTTTGTTTGTACTGCTAAAAGTACAAAAATATTCACTAATAAACACCACCTGTCTGTCTGTCTATCCGTCTGTCTGTCCTTGTGTCTGTCTGTCTTTCAGAACTGTTGTGGACAGCTCCTGAGCTTTTGAGGAATCCGGTCCGTGGAGGTTCGTTTTCAGGAGACGTC
The DNA here is from genome assembly GCA_018985215.1 of Larimichthys polyactis. NCBI lineage: Eukaryota > Metazoa > Chordata > Actinopteri > Sciaenidae > Larimichthys > Larimichthys polyactis. The sequence goes on from JAFMOB010000298.1 coordinate 82,168, forward strand.
TTCAGTTTCTCCATCATCATACAGGAAGTGATCTCACGAACTCTGCCATATGCCATGATGGACATGCCCGCCCACGGTGAGGCAGGATATCTGTCTGTCTGACCACCTGTCTGTCTGACCACCTCTGTCTCTCAGAGATAGTGGAGCATCTGAAGCAGTCTCCTTCTCTCTGCAGACCACCTGTCTGTCTGACTACCTGTCTGTGTACCTGTCTGTCTCTCAGAGATAGTGGAGCGCCTGAAGCAGCCTCCTCCTCTCTGTAGACCGCTGGTTTCGGTGGATGAAGCTCCAGCTGAATGTCTCAGTCTGATGAACGAATGTTGGAATGAAGATCCGAGTAAGAGGCCGAGCTTTGATGACATTTTCAAACAGGTGAGACGAGCTGCACTGCTGCACTGCTTGTGTTGGGAACTTTATGTTTGAAAGCAGGGAACCTTTGAAACCCTCTCACCATTTCAGACATGGTTTTTCAAGACTTTTCCGTTCTGTGTTGTGTGTTTTAGTTTCGGGGGATTAACAGAGGGAAGAGGGCGAACATCATTGACTCCATGTTGCGGATGTTGGAGCAGTACAGTTCAAACCTCGAAGATCTGATCAGAGAGCGAACAGATGAACTGGAGGTTGAGAGAAACAAGACAGAGAAGTTGGTTGGACAACTCCTGCCGAAGTAAGTACAAGTACAAGTTTGGCACAGCAGCGACATCTGCTGGCATTGATCAGAACCTCATCAACACTTTATTGAACAATGAGCCACAGAACTGCAGTTTTATGGACAAACAACTGCTATGAACACTATAACCTTAGAACGTGTGGATGATCATTTCACCTGTTCAGTCAGACTGGAGTTTTCACACTTCTGTTTCCTGTTTCCTCTCATCCTGAAGTTTTAGCTTAAAATAATCATACAAGATCAAGATTACAAAACAGAAGCTTCACTGAGCAGAACTGGATCTGGTATGTGACAGACCTGAACACTTAGCAGTAATAAAGCCTCCTCATTGGTGAGGTGAGAGATTCTACACATGGTGGATCAGAGTCTGCCTCCATTGTCTTAGTCATGACTAAGTGAACCTTGAACACATGAAACACATGTTCATATGATTTAGTGACTTCACGTCCTGGGGATACCATCATCTCTGATGTCATCCAGAATAAATGTCAGAATAAAAGTCCACTTTAAAATCAGAGAATCGTATTTTGGAGTTTTGGAGGCAGTTTGACTAAATGGGAACAAATAATAAAAAAAACACATTAAGGAAGAACAGCAGAGAATAACAGCAAACCAGCAGGTTTATTCAAATAATAAAAGATTTAGGACCTGAAGAAGGATGGATGCAAGTATATGAGGAAATATTATTTACTCTGTAAACCTCAGTCAACATTTTTGTGTGTGTTTCAGGTCAGTGGCTCAAGCTCTGAAGAAAGGGAAGCCAGTCCAGCCTGAACATTATTCAGACTGCACTCTTTACTTCAGTGATATTGTTGGATTTACTACCATTTCAGCACTCAGTGAACCTATCGAGGTACTATAATATATAGTATTTAATATAATATAAAAATCTGCTGATCATGTTTATCCTAACTAAAACTGTGTGTGCAGGTAGTCGATCTGCTCAATGACCTCTACACCATGTTTGATGCCATCATTGCTACTCATGATGTCTACAAGGTAAAAACCTGTTGAGTCAAAGAACGTGTTAACTCTGTCCTTATTTTTTGACTATGACACTTTAATAAAACAAAGATCTCCCTGCTCAGTCAACCCTTGTCTGTCTGTCTCTCCTCTCTCCTCTCCTTGACATTGAAACAAGTCATTTTCACACAAAAACAGTCACTGATTTCACATGCAAATTTCATCTTTGTTTTTTCATCTGAAGAACCATCAGGATCGCAGAGGAAGATTTACTGAACACCAGTAAACATGTATAAATCAGTAAAAAATAGAAATGTGTTCCTCAGACTGCTGTGAAATGTTTTATGTGCATGATTGCAGGTAGAAACTATTGGAGATGCCTACATGGTGGCTTCAGGTGTTCCCAACAGAAACGGGAATCAGCACGCAGCTGAAGTGGCCAACATGTCTCTGGACATCCTGCACTCGATCGCAGCTTTTAAAATCAAACACATGCCCGAGATTAAAGTCAAAATACGCATTGGACTGCACTCAGGTGTAGTTAAACCTTCTGCCATTCCACCTCTCAGATCACACAGCACTTTGGGTTTTTCTTAAATGAAAATTGATATGTTAAAAAACTAAATCTCTCAAAGTTTGGACTAACCAAATGGCCGAACCTGTCTCTCTTGCTCTGTCTTCAGGTGCGGTGGTAGCAGGTGTGGTCGGGCTCACAATGCCCAGGTACTGTCTGTTTGGAGACACAGTGACCACGGCCTCACATATGGAAGCCAGCGGATTGCGTATGTACAAAACAAAGAAATCAGTGAGAAACATTAAAGTCAGCATAAAGTAAAAATAACTGTGTTTTGACTTTGTCAAATTAAAGAAGAAAGTGTTATTAACCACCCAGCCAAATTTGAATGATTCAAAATAATGTCAAGTTTATGAAATTAGGCGTCAAAATCAGGTAAAAATGAGCAGTGTTCCTAGCTCCAGGACTGTGGGGGTGTGTCCTCTGAACCACTCTGGGCGAGTTGAATGAATCTCTTTCTCCCTGTGTCTTTTTCTCTCTGTTCAAAGGTTCATAAGTCATGTATCTCAGTGAAACGGTCTGTCGTCACTTTGCGGTTATTGCTCCATTGCAGTGTTTTGATGAAACAAGGGGGGAGGGGGGATCAACGGCAGCACAGCGTAGTGGCAGGTGGTCACACCCAGGCAGGTGTCTCCTGTATGTGTGCGTCGTTACTGGCACATGCACACTGCACTGAAGGCTTTTATACTGTTGCGTTGGGGGGCGGGGTATGCTCACCTCAATGCGCCATGCAGTTTAGATTTTAGACCGCCCAAAAAATCCTGGACTTAAAACTGGTGAAAAACAGTTTGAACCTCTAACTCCACATTTCAGTAATATATCGTTCAAAGTATTTTCACGTTTTCAGCAACTATTTTCCAATTTATTTATTGTGTTTTGAAAGAAAACATGGAATTGCCTCTACTTGGACTTTAACTCGACAGGAAATTACATTAGACTGAAATGTTTCTCTTCTTTTGTTGTAGTGCCTGAGTCAACATCAATAACTGATATTCAGTAATCATCTTCTGTTTGTGGTCTCCAGCCTACAGGATCCACATCAGTCTAAGTACAGTGAAGGTCCTGACCAGCCTGAAACTGGGATACCACATAGACACCAGAAAGGCACAGGTAAACTCACCTGGTTCAGTCATTGAGGTTCAACAAAAATAAATGATTTTAAATGAATAAATGTTATGTAGCTTAAAAAAGAACTACATCAAATTTGAAGAAACATTTGGAGTTGCAGCAGACACTCAAACTTACAGAGAAACCACTCCTTGCTAATGCTGTGAACAACAGGTTCAGTGTTCATAAAACATGTTAAAAAGAGTTTAATAGTTACATTTATAAACAATGTAGATAATAAATAGTAAGTTTTGCCATTACAGTGTTAAATATGTCAGGTCAAAAAAAGTCTTTATTTTATAAAGAAGTATTTTATGTTCATTTCATAATAAGTCAAGAAAGACTGACATTATTTTATTCATTATGTATTTTTTTCAGGAAATAGTTTTTAAGTTCAACATACATACATAGTTGATGTTACTGTTAAAAATGCACTTCCAATAAAGTGAGTATTGGCCAAACCGGTTGTCATTTTTATGTTGAAGTGACAGGGGGAGTTGTCGGCAGCTGCTGAATGTAACTAATAAAGGGACTTGTAATCTAATTGAGTTACTTGAAAAATCAAGTAACCGGTAAATTAACTAAGTTACTTTTTAAAGAAGTAATCAGTAATCAGATTACCCTTTCAAGGTAACTGTGGCAACATTGCTTACAGATCCAGAATTGTTCAGGTCCACAGCTGTACTGTGACAGAGTTGTTTTTGTTTCTTTGGTGAAATGTAGGTGAAGGGCTCGGTGGACACGTACTGGCTAGTGGGTCGAGATGGTTTTGATAAACCTCTTCCTGTTCCTCCAGATCTCACTGGAGGGTAAGAAGAGATACATCTACAAATTATTATAAATTATTGAATTGTTCTTAATTGTTACTAATTATGATTCAAAATTAGTGTTAGCATTTAGTTTGAGCTCAAAAACAACTGAATATTTGAGATCTTGAAACTCTGTCTGACCTGTCTGTCTGTCTCTGATCTGTCTGTCTCTCTCTCTGTGACCTCTTTGATCTGTCTCTCAGGGCCAGTAATCATGGTATCAGTCTGGATGAGATTCCAGTTGAAAGAAGACAAAAGTTTCTTGACCGACAGAAGAAGATAAAGAAATGATTCAAATGCGCGCGCGGCGCACACACACACACACACACACACACGCACACACACACACACACACACCCTTGAGGACTGGACTGTGCTTTAAATTACATTTGACCTGAATGAAAAAACATATTACTTCCTGTTTGTAGCTGGATGACACTGGGCTCTGATCAGTCGTTTACATCCTTTCACCACATTATTAAACATTCAATTTCTGTGCCTGGGTCTATGACGGGTCTGCAAAAAATTTGGACCTGGGCCAAATGACAATTCCAATGTGGGCCATGACCATGCTTTCCTACTGGGAAAAAAAATCTATTTTTTTCTATTATATTAAAAATAAAGGTTATTTAACTTTAAAAATGCATTTAATTTAAAAGATTAATTTGCTTTTATGTGCTGTTATTACGCCCACTGCGTCTGTCATAAAACAGGCAACCTGCCCTAGCAACCTGCCGTAACTAATGTATACAATTGCCAGTTTTTTATGTTTTGGATGCTGTCTAAATCATTAGCTGAAGATTGCTAGGTATCAATGCAAAATTTCGTTGTCAAAAGCCACAAAAAGAAAAGTTGATTCCGAATGCAGGACTTACAAAGAAGAATGGAAGCAAAGGTATGCGTTCATCCTGCCTGCATTTATTAATGCCAAGCCGACGTGTCTCATTTGCAACGAGGTTGTTGCAGTTTGTAAAGAATACAATATTAGAAGACAGCACGAGACAAAGCATGGCCACTTCAAAAATGCATTCTGTTTCAAGAGGGACACAGGACACTTTTATTTTCCTCAGGTTACAGCGCATGTACGCACATGCCAATTAGCGTTCCAACCTGTGCGTCAAGTAAAGAGGCTGCAAGGATGTTCTGGCTGCTGTTTTGTCACGTTACTTATCAGCTACTTTTCAATAAGTGTTGTGAAATCTGTGGAATTGTTGTATTTTTGACAGAAAACGTGAGGTCTAAAAGAGATATATATATATATAATATATATATATATATAGTATATATATATTATTTTAAAATATATATATATATATATATATATATTTTAAAATATATATAATTATATATATATATATATATATATATATATATATATTTTTAAAATAAATGAGCGTAATCTAGCGGGCCAGATATAATTGATTGCGGGACAGTTTTATACACTAATGCCTGTGTGTTAGTATACATATTACTAATCTTGTTATACATTTACATACACAGTCCAGAGTGTGACATGTTCTTCAGTGCAGTGCATGCTGGGAAAGACTTCTGACTCCCTGTGAGACTTAAAGAATCAGTTAATCAATAAATAAACCAATGATGATCTGTTGTGTGACTTCATGTATTGATTGGTTATGTGTCAAAATCAGAAGTACTTTATTAATCCCTGTAGGGAAATTGTTTTGTTACTGCAGCTTCCAAACGGTAAGTGATAGCAAGAAAAACTATAGTAAGAAAACAAAACTTTAACAATATACCTTATACAATAGGGTTAATTTGCATTTGCATTGCATCCCCGGCCTGGTTCCTAAACGAACCAGGGGATGAAGTAATGAAGTAGGTGAGGGGGCCTAGGTCCAATCGTTCCGTGTCTTGGAGGTCCTCCCCCAGACCTCCAAGACCCCCATGCTAAAGTCAAAGATGCCCCCAACAGAACAGAAAGGTAATGGCACCGCCGAAGCTTCTGCCTTCCCAGTCCACTCAAGGGAAGGAGTGACCAGAGCCAGCCGCGACAGAGCGCTGCCTCCCTGGCCCCTCCAAGCATCCCGACTTGGCTAAGCTAAAGAGAGTCCCCCCCAGGAATACTCAGGACCAGCCGCGACAGAGCGCTGCCTTCCCAAGTACCCCAGGAGAAGGAAGGAACCGGGCCAGCCGTGTTGCCACTGCCTACCGGAACCCCCAAGACTCCCATACTATCCCAAAAAGCCATTTCCTGTGCCCCATACACCGCACGACTCCAGGAAATGCTTCTAGACTAAGCTAAGCTACACTCGCTAAGCTATTCCCTCAGCAATTTCCTGTGTTCCATACACCGCACAACCCCAGGAAATGCTGCTAGTCTAAGTCTAAAGAGTGCTCCTGTGTCCCATACAACGCACGACACAAGAAGCTATTCTGGTTTTTGATTTGACAGGCCTCAGGAACCTCAACCGTTAGGCTGATGTCCCCAGAGGAAGGATAGAACATGGCTATCTCTCTGCCCAGTGTCTATCACGGAGAGAGCCCTCTCACTCGTGGTTGTCGAAAAACGATCTCTAAAAACGATGTTTAAACCGGGGTTGTTTGGTATATTCTGATAGAGGACGATTAGACGATCGTTTTGATGTATGATATGTGACTGTGTGATGAAAATTGGGTCGAGTTATTAAGAAAAACCGATCCTTAGTATTTTGCAAGGCATTCTGGGTGATCCCGCTGTGCATTTTGGTCCGTGAGTCCCGTTTTAGGGATTTCATGTGCGTAAAAGACATAGTTTGCGGTAAAAAATTAGATATTTAGATAGTAGATTTTCTCCCGATCGATTGATGTATCACATCATGGGGTTTTGAAAGCATGAAAAAACGATCTGTTTGCCACAATGCATTCTGGGTAATGTAGTCACTGTAGCTCCCCAGACGTCCCCCTCTTTCTGATTAACCGAGGGCAAGATTGCAGTAAAAAATTAGATATTTAGATAGTAGATTTTCTCCTGATCGATTTGATGTATCACATCATGGGGTTTTAAAAGTATGAAAAAACGATTTGTTTGCCACAATGCATTCTGGGTAATGTAGTCACTGCAGCTCCTCCGACGTCCCCTCTTTCTGATTAACCGAGGGCAAGATTGCAGTAAAAAATTAGATATTTAGATAGTAGATTTCCTCCATGATTTGATGTCCATATCAAGGGGTTTTGAAAATGTGAGAAAAAAAACCGATCTTTAAAACGATGTTTATACCGGGGTTGTTTGGTATGTTCGGACAGAGGACGATTAGACGATCATTTTGATGTATGATCTGTGCCTGTGTGTGGAAAATTGGTCAGTTATT
>JAFMOB010000385.1:0-44379 GCA_018985215.1 Larimichthys polyactis
CCTCCGTTAACCGCCCATCAACCTCCGGTTAACCCTCCGTTAACCTCCCATCAACCCTCCGTTAACCTCCCGTGAACCTCCGTTAACCTCCCATCAACCCTCCGTAACCTCCCATCAACCCCGTAACCCTCCGTTAACCGCCCATCAACCCTCCGTGAACCTCCCATCACCCTTCGTTAACCTCCCTTCAACCCTCCGTTAACCCTCCGTTAACCTCCCATCAACCCTCCGTTACCCTCCGTTAACCTCCCGTTAACCTCCCATCAACCCTCCGTTAACCTCCCATCAACACCTCCGTTACCTCCCATCAACCCTCCGTTAACTCTCCCATCAACCCTTCGTTAACCTCCCATCAACCCTCCGTTAAACCTCCCATCAACCCTCCATTAACCCTCCGTTAACCTCCCGTTAACCTCCATCACCCTCTGTTACCTCCCATCAACAGGTGGAGTCTGTCACGTGGAGTCCATCAGTTGAAGTCTGTCAGGTTGAAGTCCGTCACGTGGAGTCCATCAGGTGAGTCTGTCACGTGGAGTCCATCAGGTGGAGTCCATCAGGTGGAGTCTGTCACGTGGAGTCCATCAGGTGAAGTCCGTCACGTGGAGTCCCATCAGGTGAAGTCTGTCACGTGGAGTCCATCAGGTGGAGTCCATCAGGTGGAGTCTGTCACGTGGAGTCCATCAGGTGAAGTCTGTCACGTGGAGTCCATCATGTGAAGTCTGTCACGTGGAGTCCATCAGGTGGAGTCCATCAGGTGAAGTCTGTCACGTGGAGTCCATCATGTGAAGTCTGTCACGTGGAGTCATCAGGTGAAGTCTGTCACGTGGAGTCCATCATGTGAAGTCTGTCACGTGGAGTCCATCAGGTGGAGTCCATCAGGTGAAGTCTGTCACGTGGAGTCCATCATGTGAAGTCCGTCACGTGGAGTCCATCAGGTGGAGTCTGTCACGTGGAGTCCATCATGTGAAGTCTGTCACGTGGAGTCCATCAGGTGGAGTCCATCATGTGAAGTCTGTCATGTGGAGTCCATCATGTGAAGTCTGTCACGTGGAGTCCATCACGTGGAGTCCGTCAGGTGAAGTCTGTCACGTTGATCTGGTGAAGTCCGTCACGTGGAGTCCATCATGTGAAGTCCGTTACGTGGAGTCCATCAGGTGGAGTCTGTCACGTGGAGTCCATCAGGTGGAGTCCATCAGGTGGAGTCTGTCAGGTGGAGTCCATCAGGTGAAGACCGTCACGTGGAGTCCATCATGTGGAGTCTGTCACGTGGAGTCCATCAGGTGGAGTCCATCAGGTGGAGTCTGTCACGTGGAGTCTGTCACGTGGAGTCCATCACGTGGAGTCCATCATGTGAAGTCTGTCACGTGGAGTCCATCACGTGGAGTCCGTCAGGTGTGTGTTTCTTGGATGTTCTAATGTATTTAAACTTTAATGATGACCCCTCGTCTCCCAACCCGTCCTGGTTGTTAGCGTGTAGCTTCAGCAAGGGATTCCTGTTTGTATGCCGGGGTTCAGGACTTGAACCCATACCTCCTGGTTGTATGCCGGGGTTCAGGACTTGAACCCATACCTCCTGGTTGTATGCCGGGGTTCAGGACTTGAACCCATACCTCCTGTTTGTATGCCGGGGTTCAGGACTTGAACCCATACCTCCTGTTTGTATGCCGGGGTTCAGGACTTGAACCCATACCTCCTGGTTGTATGCCGGGGTTCAGGACTTGAACCCATACCTCCTGTTTTGTATGCCGGGGTTCAGGACTTGAACCCATACCTCCTGTTTGTATGCCGGGGTTCAGGACTTGAACCCATACCTCCTGTTTTGTATGCCGCGGTTCAGGACTTGAACCCATACCTCCTGTTTGTATGCCGCGGTTCAGGACTTGAACCCATACCTCCTGGTTGTATGCCGGGGTTCAGGACTTGAACCCATACCTCCTGGTTGTATGCCGGGGTTCAGGACTTGAACCCATACCTCCTGTTTGTATGCCGGGGTTCAGGACTTGAAACCCATACCTCCTGTTTGTATGCCGGGGTTCAGGACTTATACCCATACCTCCTGTTTGTATGCCGCGGTTCAGGACTTGACCCATACCGCCTGTTTGTATGCCGGGGTTCAGGACTTGAACCCATACCTCCTGGTTGCGGAGTAGCTTCCTCATCACCATGTGCCTGGCGCTGCTGCCACTGATACTCATGTGCTCCTGCTCACTGAGCGGCACCATGGCTCCGTCCTGCTGAACCTCCTGCTGATGCTCCTCCTCCTTCCTCTTCACTTCAGAGCCAAAGAGGCAGCGGGCGGTGTTGCCAGCACCGGGTTTACCAAACCCACCTGAGGCAGGCCGGCTCGTGCCGGGGTCACGCCTGAAACAGACAAGGAAGCAGGAAGGACAGGATGGTCAGACGGGCGGCAGCGGTCCAGCTGATGGGAGGCACCCAGGACTGAAAACAAACAGTGTGTGACTGAGGACAGGTGTCAGTCTGCAGGTGTGTGACTGAGGACAGGTGACAGTCTGCAGGTGTGTGACTGAGGACAGGTGACAGTCTGCAGGTGTGTGACTGAGGACAGGTGACAGTCTGCAGGTGTGTGACCGAGGATAGGTGTGAGACGCTGTGAGAGGAAGATCTATAATGTGACTGGATGTCAGGATGTCTTGTTATTGTGGGGGCAGGGTTGGACGGGGCTGTAGGTGTTCCTACCTGTGATAACACCTGGAGCCTGAGCAGCCATGACAGCCAGAGGAAGTCCTCCGAGCTGCTCAGAGAGAAGCGATTGTCCAGCCAGAGCTCCGAGCACCAATGGTCCTACCGACTCCTGAATGCACCACAGAACCAAACAGATTCAGTGTGGGACTACACAGAGTATTGATATAATACTGTAAAAATGTATAAAAGCTGCCAAAAGTCGGGGGAGCATCGTGAGTTACCTGGGCAGTGATCTTTGTGGTGGCGGCGGCGGCAGCCACAGCAGCGGCAGCAGGGAGGCCTCCAGGAGTTTGTCGCCGTGAGGAGCGGTACGGGTGGAGTCACGGCCTTCCCCACCCGCAGGTACTGACCCCCCAGGTCAAAGAAGGTTCATGGAGGCCACAGCGTCCTGAGAGGACTGAGACTTCTCTTACTCTGTAGATGGATTGGTGGCTGTGAGTGTGATCATTTCTAGGGGATGTATGACTGAGCTATACTTATGGCAGGATAAATATTATTGGTATATGTATTGTGATTATCCATCTTTTTTATATTTTTATTTCATGTCATGCTGGTATGTGTATATCGTAGGCTGCTATGTCAGTACTGTCTGCGGTATGTTGATATGTGTTTTATGGTGCTGTAACCTTCCCTATCTCTAAGACAAATTTCTCCCTGGTGGAGACAAATAAAGAAAACCTAACCTAACCTAACCTAGACAAAGCCTTCAGATGACCGTCAGCAAGACCACCTGTCCATCAGTCCACCTGTCCCCTTGTCCACCTGTCCATCAGTCCACCCGTCTATCGATGTTTCTATCTGGTTCTCACGATGTTTCTATCTCGGACTCACAATGTTTCAATCTCACAATGTTTCTATCTCATACTCACGATGTTTCAATCTCACAATGTTTCAATCTCACGATGTTTCAATCTCACGATGTTTCAATCTCGTACCCACAATGTTTCTATCTTGTACCCACAATGTTTCTATCTTGTACCCACAATGGTTCTATCTCGTACTCACAATGTTTCTATCTCGGACTCACAATGTTTCAATCTCACGATATTTCAATCTCACGATGTTTCCATCTCGTACTCATGATGTTTCTATCTCACAATGTTTCTATCTCGTACTCACGATGTTTCAATCTCACGATATTTCAATCTCACGATGTTTCTATCTCGTACTCACGATGTTTCTATCTCACAATGTTTCTATCTCGTACTCACGATGTTTCAATCTCACGATATTTCAATCTCACGATGTTTCTATCTCGTACTCACAATGTTTCTATCTCACAATGTTTCTATCTCGTACTCACGATGTTTCAATCTCACGATATTTCAATCTCACAATGTTTCTATCTCGTACTCACGATGTTTCTATCTCGTACTCACAATGTTTCTATCTTACGATGTTTCTATCTCGTACTCACGATGTTTCAATCTCACGATGTTTCAATCTCACGATGTTTCAATCTCGTACCCACAATGTTTCTATCTTGTACCCACAATGTTTCTATCTTGTACCCACAATGGTTCTATCTCGTACTCACAATGTTTCTATCTCGGACTCACAATGTTTCAATCTCACGATATTTCAATCTCACGATGTTTCTATCTCGTACTCATGATGTTTCTATCTCACAATGTTTCTATCTCGTACTCACGATGTTTCAATCTCACGATATTTCAATCTCACAATGTTTCTATCTCGTACTCACGATGTTTCAATCTCATGATATTTCAATCTCACGATGTTTCTATCTCGTACTCACGATGTTTCTATCTCACAATGTTTCTATCTCGTACTCACGATGTTTCAATCTCACGATATTTCAATCTCACGATGTTTCTATCTCGTACTCACGATGTTTCTATCTCGTACTCACAATGTTTCTATCTTACGATGTTTCTATCTTGTACTCACGATCTTTCTATCTGGTTCTCGCTCACCGATTGAAGCTGTAGCCTTTATGTCGTCTGGTTGTCGGCTCTGGGGCCAACATGCAGGACTTGATCTTTCCAAAGGCCTCAAAGACACTCTTGATATCGTCGTCGGACAGGTCAGGGTGGACAGGCGCCACGTAGATCCTGTTGAAGGCACGTGCTTCCTCTGCCAGCTGGACAATGATTGGCTGAGCTTGGCCAATGTTACTGGGCCTCCCAACCTGCAAGACAAGCAGGAGGTAAAAATACAGTAAGTTAAATTTAAGCTGGTTAGCAGCTGAAGTGTCCTGTCAGCGATGTTTAAACTGGACTCACTTTGATGTTTCTGCCTCCGAGAACGGCAGAGTTCATCTGTTCCAGAGTCAGCTGAGCTGCTTCAGGCATCTCGTACTCCACAAAGGCAAAACCCTGCAGAGACACCAACAACCAACACTGAAGGTTCAGAAGGTCTGATCATCTCCAAAGTCTGATGATCAGGGGCCATATACAAATGTTGTGTACGCACAAAAAAGTGGCGTACGTCCTTTTCCACGCTCACGTTCAGATGTATCAAACGTGAAAACATCGTAGAAATGTGCGTGCCCCACGCCACCTTCATAGCTGTCGTACGCACGTTTCTACAGCTGTTGTTCCTTTGGCGACACCTAGAGGTGACGCTGGGAAACTGATAATAATGTGAAAACAAGTAGTCATCAGAGTGATGTGCACATCAGAGACACACTTATAACAATTAACACACCCACGTGTTTGCAGTTATATAGGTGGATATAAAAGCATGCGCAATGTGATGAAGGAAATGATATTAACAAAGGCAGCGTTAGCGTTGTTAGAGGACCTTGTAAATGGTGCAATCCGCCGTGAGCGAGTTAAAGAACGCAAGGATTTACTTGCAAACCATGATAATTGGCTCATGAACATAAGTGTTACTGGAGTTGTGCGCAGAGCGCAAAACGGCGAGGAGCCAGGGGTCATCTGTGTCCACACAGGTGCTGACCACGCTGGGGAGGGCTCAGGAGAGCAGCGCCAAGTAAGAGTGATTAGCACACCTGTTTCCTGTTGAGCTAATCACTCTCTCCTTTTAAAACACAATAGCGTGCTGGACCTGGGAGAGACACGCGGGGATGGACGCTCACAGCTGTCGGCAGCACAAAAGAGAAGGACGCCTGCGAATGACACCGGACTAAGCTGTTGTGTGTAAACGAAAATAAAAGTCTTAGAAGCATCACTGTTTGAGTCTTACCTATCAAGAACCCACGGTGGCATCAGACAACGCCACGTTTATGTTAGTAGGAACCATTTTCATTTCATCAATGTTCAAATCATATGTGATGCGCAAATGCAGCTAACTAACATCGTGGCAAGGTGGTCTGGTTCAACGCACGACTCATTCATTATGACTAACAGCATTGCTGGGAACAGGCTGGAGGCTGCACGGTGCGCGGTGGGTGGCTTCTATTCGTTTAATTGTCCCGTATGTAAACCAGCGAAATGCATATTTGGGCATGTGGCATTCAGATATCATGTTTTTGGTTTTCTTTATTTTCTGCTGGTGAAATTAGAGCTGCAGAGCTTTCTAACAAGCCCCTGATTGTCTCTCTGTGTCCTGTCAGTAAAAGCAGGCATAAAGTTGGAAATGTCAGCCGCGGCTCCACACCTGTCCACACCTGTCCACACCTGTGTGTGCGCTGCTCGGATCCCACAGCATTTCCAGCCTCACACACACGCTCCCACTCACGTCTTTTTTTGGTCATATTTATCCCTGTTGACAGGAACCAAACAGAATCTCACTTCATTCACTAGAATCTCCAGCTCAGACTCTGTAAAATTCATTTTCTTTCCTTTGTTCATCGCGTTATCTGATCGGACAAAGAGGTGAATCTCAGGTCCAGGGCCTATTTAAATAGATTTGCATATGTAAATGGGGCGTGGACAGGGAGGAGTTGCATGTGCGCTCAATTCCACGTTGATTGGGATGTACAAAAGAAACGTGCTTGGATCCATGCGTACGCACACTTTGATACATCTGAATGTTTTGTGTGACAGTTTCCAGGTTTTGGCGTACGCCAAGTATTCGTACATGAGGCCCCAGGTCTCTGGTTTCACCCTCAGAGCTCAGTATCCTCATCAGACAGGAAGTAAAGTTCATCAAACAGGTGAACTGTACCACACAGTGGTAGATGTCTGACCTTGTGTTTCATGGTGACAGAGTCCCAGGACATGTCGATGCTTTTGACTGGTCCAAACGAAGCAAAGGCCCGTCTGATGGTGTCCTCTCCCAGCTCGTAGTAGATGGAGCCGACGTACACCCGACACATGATGGCCAGAGCTCTTTGACGCTGAGCAGCTACCTGAACACACAAAGACAGGAAGTCAAATCACTGAACCAGAACCACAACTCCTGTCACGACGACCGGGGACAGTCTGCACCTGTTTGGACTGAAGGTTGATGATCTCTAACGAAGGTTAAAGGTGGAGGAGACTTACTGACTGCAGAGGAGACAGAGCGTCGCCCAGACCCATCGAAAGAGACACCATCTGAGAGACAGACAGGCACACAGACACCTTAGAACCTCCTGTGTGAAGACAGGTGTGTTACCTGCACACAGGTGTGTTACCTGCAGACAGGTGTGTTACCTGCAGACAGGTGTGTTACCTGCAGGCTGGTGTGTTACCTGCAGGCTGGTGTGTTATCTGCAGGCTGGTGAGCTGCTGTTGCTGAACCAGTGTCTGTTTGACCAGAACGCTCTTGATGCTCTGCTCCATGGCGTACTTCTTCGCCTACAGACAGGAAACAGCCAATCACAGCTCACGTATACAACCAGCTCGGACAAACACACACACTCACACATGCCATACTGTGTGTGTGTGTGTGAAATACTGTTTCACACAATAAACTCATAATAACTAATATAAACCCTACCACAGTCACTATGCCCATCTCCACTACTGAAACCTGTGAGGCTTTTCTAAAAGAATTATCCCAAAAACTGACAACATAAGAGCTTCTATCTTACCCTCAGGCCCTGACCCATCAGATATACGTCACCCTGCCAGTCACCTCTTTACCTTCAACCAGTATCATCCTCTCAGCTATCTGACATGGTCTTACATATAAATTCCACCTACTGCCCTTCTGATATTTTACCAACACGCCTGTTTAAAGAGGTCTTTGTAACGATCTGTCCACTTATTTCAGCCATAGTTAATAGCTCCTTAACAAATGGAGTTGTCCCTTCATGTTTTCATGCAATTGTGCGACCTCTGTTAAAAAAAACAAGCCTATTGTTTACGTATAGCGACCAACCTGCTCAATGCGGCGTCTATGTATATATGTCTGTGTATATATGTCTGTGTATATATGTCTGTGTATATATGTCTATGTATATATGTCTGTGTATACATGTCTGTGTATACATGTCTGTGTATATATGTCTGTGTATATATGTCTGTGTATATATGTCTATTATCTCTTATGTCTGTGTATATATGTCTGTGTATATATGTCTGTGTATATATGTCTAGTGTTATATGTCTGTATTCTATGTATATATGTCTATGTATATATGTCTGTGTATATATGTCTGTGTATATATGTCTGTGTATATATGTCTATGTATATATGTCTGTGTATATATGTCTATGTATATATGTCTGTGTATATATGTCTGTGTATATATGTCTGTGTATATATGTCTATGTATATATGTCTATGTATATATGTCTGTGTATATATGTCTATTGTATATATGTCTGTGTATATATGTCTATGTATATATGTCTGTGTATATATGTCTATGTGTATATGTCTCTATGTATATATGTCTGTGTATATATGTCTATGTATATATGTCTGTGTATATATGTCTATGTATATATGTCTGTGTATATATGTCTATGTATATATGTCTGTGTATATATGTCTGTGTATATATGTCTGTGTATATATGTCTGTGTATGTCTATGTATATATGTCTGTGTATATATGTCTGTGTATATATGTCTATGTATGTATGTCTATGTATATATGTCTGTGTATATATGTCTGTGTATATATGTCTATTATATAGGTCTGTGTATATAGTCTATGTATGTATGTCTATGTATATATGTCTGTGTATATATGTCTTGTTTATATATGTCTGTGTATATATGTCTGTGTATATATGTCTGTTTATATATGTCTGTGTATATATGTCTGTGTATATGTCTATGTATATATGTCTGTGTATATATGTCTATGTATATATGTCTGTGTATATATGTCTGTGTATATATGTCTATGTATGTATGTCTATGTATATATGTCTGTGTATATATGTCTGTGTATATGTCTATGTATATATGTCTGTGTATATATGTCTATGTATATATGTCTGTGTATATGTCTATGTATGGATGTCTGTGTATATATGTCTATGTATATATGTCTATGTATATATGTCTGTGTATATATGTCTGTGTATATATGTCTGTGTATATATGTCTGTGTATATATGTCTGTGTATATATGTCTGTGTATATATGTCTGTGTATATATGTCTGTGTATATATGTCTATGTATAATGTCTATGTATATATGTCTGTGTATATATGTCTATGTATATAGTCTATGTATATATGTCTATGTATATATGTCTGTGTATATATGTCTATGTATATATGTCTGTGTAATATGTCTGTGTAATGTCTATGTATATATGTCTGTATATATGTCTATGTATATATGTCTGTGTATGTATGTTTGTGTATATGTCTATGTATGTATGTCTGTGTATATATGTCTATGTATATATGTCTATGTATATATGTCTGTGTATACATGTATATGTCTGTGTATATATGTCTGTGTATATGTCTATGTATATATGTCTGTGTATATATGTCTATGTATATATATGTCTGTGTATATATGTCTATGTATATATGTCTGTGTATATATGTCTATGTATATATGTCTGTGTATATATGTCTATGTATATATGTCTATGTATATATGTCTATGTATATATGTCTGTGTATATATGTCTGTGTATATATGTCTGTGTATATATGTCTATGTATATGTGTGTGTATATGTCTATGTATATATGTCTGTGTATATATGTCTGTGTATATGTCTATGTATGTATGTCTATGTATATATGTCTGTGTATATATGTCTGTGTATATGTCTATGTATATGTCTGTGTATATATGTCTGTGATATGTCTATGTATGTATGTCTGTGTATATATGTCTATGTATATATGTCTATGTATATATGTCTGTGTATATGTCTATGTATATATGTCTGTGTATATGTCTATGTATATATGTCTGTGTATATATGTCTATGTATATATGTCTATGTATATATGTCTATGTATATATGTCTGTGTATATATGTCTATGTATATATGTCTGTGTATGTATGTCTGTGTATATGTCTATGTATGTATGTCTGTGTATATATGTCTATGTATATATGTCTGTATATATGTCTATGTATATATGTCTGTGTATATATGTCTATGTATATATGTCTGTGTATATATGTCTATGTATATATGTCTGTGTATGTATGTCTGTGTATATGTCTGTGTAGTATGTCTGTGTATATGTCTATGTATGTATGTCTGTGTATATATTCTATGTATATATGTCTGTGTATATATGTCTGTGTATATGTCTATGTATATATGTCTATGTATATATGTCTGTGTATATATGTCTATGTATGTTGTCTGTGTATATATGTCTATGTATATATGTCTGTGTATATATGTCTGTGTATATATGTCTATGTATATGTCTATGTATATATGTCTGTGTATATATGTCTATGTATATATGTCTGTGTATGTATGTCTGTGTATATGTCTATGTATACATGTCTGTGTATATATGTCTATGTATATATGTCTATATGTCTGTGTATACATGTATATGTCTGTGTATATATGTCTATGTATATATGTCTGTGTATATATGTCTATGTATATATATGTCTGTGTATATGTCTATGAATATATGTCTGTGTATATATGTCTATGTATATATGTCTGTGTATATATGTCTATGTATATATGTCTGTGTATATATGTCTATGTCTGTGTATATATGTCTGTGTATATATGTAATATCTGTGTATATATGTCTGTGATATATGTCTGTGTATATAGTCTATGTCTGTGTATATATGTCTGTGTATATATGTCTATGTCTGTGTATATATGTCTATGTATATATGTCTGTGTATATATGTCTATGTATATATGTCTGTGTATATATGTCTATGTCTGTGTATATATGTCTGTGTATATATGTCTATGTCTGTGTATATATGTCTGTGTATATGTCTATGTCTGTATATTATGTCTGTATATATGTTGTGTATATATGTCTATGTATATATGTCTGTGTATATATGTCTATGTCTGTGTATATATGTCTATGTATATATGTCTGTGTGTATATGTCTGTGTATATGTCTATGTATATATGTCTGTGTATATATGTCTATGTCTGTGTATATATGTCTGTGTATATATGTCTATGTCTGTATATATATGTCTGTATATATGTCTGTGTATATATGTCTATGTATATATGTCTGTGTATATATGTCTATGTCTGTGTATATATGTCTATGTATATATGTCTGTGTGTATATGTCTGTGTATATATGTCTATGTATATATGTCTGTGTATATATGTCTATGTCTGTGTATATGTCTATGTATATATGTCTGTGTGTATATGTCTGTGTATATATGTCTATGTCTGTGTATATATGTCTGTGTATATATGTCTATGTATATATGTCTGTGTATATATGTCTATGTCTGTGTATATATGTCTATGTATATATGTCTGTGTGTATATGTCTGTGTATATATGTCTATGTATATATGTCTGTGTATATATGTCTGTGTATATATGTCTATGTCTGTGTATATATGTCTGTGTATATATGTCTATGTCTGTATATATATGTCTGTATATATGTCTGTGTATATATGTCTATGTATATATGTCTGTGTATATATGTCTGTGTATATATGTCTATGTCTGTGTATATATGTCTATGTATATATGTCTGTGTGTATATGTCTGTGTATATATGTCTGTGTATATATGTCTGTGAATATATGTCTGTGTATATATATATATATGTATATGTCTGTGAATATATGTCTGTGTATATATGTCTATGCTCCGTCCTCCCGAAATAAGCAACGCCACTGCCGCTACGTCACATCCTGTGACAGAGGGCTTCAAAATAAAGGACAAAACCACCAAACGAGCTAATTCTTTATTAAATTCACAGATTTAACAAAATAAAACATTTAATACTCTTAGAATTGTTTTTTTATTTTATAATTCGGATGAATCAATTTAAGTTTATTACCATAATGAAGACCAACACACACTGTAATCTGATTACAAATAACACACCTGTCAACACACCTGTTCATTCTGATTCAAACGTGAACTTTATTGAAATGCACTGCTCACATAAGTTTTTAAATAAAGCTTTAAATGATTTAATGAGTCCGTTATCACGTTAGCATACCTCTACAGCAGCTAACGGACTGTCAGACTACAGCACGGTTACCACGGTGATGGTGAGGATGAAGACGTCTGTCAGTTCTGAAGAAGATCTTCATTTGTTCATCCATCAGCAGCAGGTTCTGTTAAAGTCCGGGTCAAGGACCTCACAGGGGTTCTGATGCGGTCCAGAGCTGAAGGTCCATCAGGCTGTGAGAACAGAGAAATACTCTGGTACCCGGTCACTAACCCTGTGACCGGGTTCTGTGATGCAGGACTGAACCTTCAAGAAGAACCTTGCTTTGGGATCAATAAAGGTTCTGTTACTGTTCTGGCACTCCACAATGAGGTTCTCTTGAGTCTGAACGAGTCTCCGTTCTAGTTCTGGTTTATGATGCAAAGATTTGTTGGAACAGAAGGTAAACATTTTAGAACGATTGTAGATCTCGAGGTACAGAACCATCTGTCCTGGAGAATCTGGAGTGGAGCAGAACCTAGACCCAGGGTCAGGAATCAGGACTTTTAGAACCAGATACTGGAGTCAGAGTTCTACAACATATGTTAAAGTTCTAGAAAAGTTCTGTGCAGAGTTCCCTTCACACAAACTCCAATGGTTCTGTAAGTACAGATGGTTCTGGACTTTGAAGACAGATACACGGTGGTTATAGATCTCTAGATAATGAAAGTTCTGGACACTTAGGAGAGTTGGGTCCAGTCACAGCAGGAACACGTGATGTGTGGTGCAGAGGGAAGGTTCTAGGAGTGGAAGTCAGTGAGAAGGTTCTGGACCTCATGATGGTCATGTTGGTCTTCAGTCACCCATCAGAAGGTTCTAGAAGGGCATTCCTCCGGAGATCTGCCGGGCCACCTGCTCGTCCGGGCTCTCCTCCTTGTCGTTCCGGTCCTGGTTCCAGTCCTTCAGTCCCTCCGGCAGCGTTGTGTCTTCGTCCACGCCTCCAGTTCCCTCCACAAACTCCTCATATGTTGACTTCTCTGCAAACGGGCGTTTGCCAAGCAGCTCCACCATGTCACTCTTATCCAGAACCTCCTTCTCCAGCAGCCGCAGCGCCACCTGCAGGACGACACAGGAACACAAAGAACCGGGTCAGAGCTGTGAATGAACTTCATATGACTATAAATCGGAGCAGGTTCCAGTTTATGAAGATGAAATTTGTTGTTATGGAAGAAGATCATAGTACTTCAGGAGAACGTTCAAGAAACATGTTTTTAAACACAGCACCGGTTCTGGTTCCGACTTATGGACTTTCAGGATGTGCAGTGACATTTATCCACAGATAAATGGGACACATAACGTCTACCTGTACCTGATATACCTTAAACCTTCTGAAACTTAGTGAGACCTCAACAGGACAGAGTTCTAAGAGTCAGAACCGGTTCTACTTTAAGAGAAGACTGTGTTTGTGTTGAATCCATAGGGTTCTACAGGCATGTTTCAGAATGGGCCGTCCAGGTAGTTCACCCTGTGGACCGTGTGTCCGGGTCTGCTCTAAAATCTAGAACCTTCATCTGAATTGTCTGGGTTCTACCGCCCCTAGAACCTCCTCAACCACCTTGTCTCCATCATAGAACAGGCTGAGATCCACGTGGAGGTTCTGATCTAGAACAACCCACTTTAGATCATCGGTACCTTCTCCACCTCAGCCTTCTTGTCATTCAGCAGTCGATGGGTTCTCTGGTACGCCTCACTGATGAGGGCTCGGACCTCTGTGTCGATGAGACGTGCCGTAGCTTCACTATACGGTTTCTCCAGAACCATCTCGCCCTGCCGGGGCAGGTCAAAGGAAACCTGACCCACCTTTGGATTCATCCCAAACTGAACGATCTGCAGCAGAACAGAAGAACCAGGAGAACCTCAGACAACAACAGGAAACTCTACGCTCTGCAACACAACCTCCTCATCCGGACCAGACACGTCCGGCAAGTCACATGTGACCCTGACCTGTGCATAGGCGCTCTGGGTGACCTTCCGCAGGTCATCCTGAGCTCCGGTGGTGATGCGTCCGAAGAAGATCTCCTCGGAGACTCGCCCTCCAAGCGTCATACACATCCGGTCCAGCAGCTGCTCTTTGGTGTACAGGTACTGCTCTTTGGGCAGGTACTGAGCGTAACCCAGACCCTTCCCTCTGGGGATGATGGACACCTGCACAGGTAACAACATGCTCTATCACACCTGATCCAACAGTCACACCTGTCTTAACCAGACTGCAGAAAGGCTCATGGGTAATGTAGTATAACTCAACTCTGTATGACACATCGGAGAAATCGTTACCTTTAGCAGAGGGTCAGCGTGCTCCAGGAACCATCCGGCGATGGCATGACCTGCCTCGTGATAGGCCACCGTCTTCTTCTCCTCAGGCTGAAGAACCTGAGTCTTCTTCTCCAGACCTAAAACACAAACAGGAAGAAGTCTTTGAGACCTCTTGGGTCATCTTGGGTCGTGGCAGGTCGTCTTGGGTCATGTGGGTCGTGGCGAGTTGTGGTTAGTGTTGTCTGAGTGACAAACCTGCAGATGGGAATCAAACTAACGGAGGTTGTCTCACCTCCGATCACTCTCTCGATGGCCTGTTCAAAGTGTTTCTGGTTAATGGCGTCTGAAAGGTGGCGAGCAGCGATCAGAGCCGCCTCATTACAGACGTTAGCGATGTCGGCGCCTGGCAGACACAAAGCAGAGAGAAGACACCCATGAGTAAGGCAGACGGTCAAACTGTTTGACCACACGGTCCAAACGTGGACTTACCTGAGAATCCAGGTGTGAGGGCAGCCATCTTTCTCGCCAGAATGTCTTTGTCCAGGTCGACCTTGAGCTTCAGAGGACGCAGGTGAACTTTAAAAATGGACGCTCTACCTTTAATGTCAGGAGGACCTGAGAGACAGACGACGCTTCATCAGTACGTCTGACCACAGGGTTACTTTTTTTCACCATGACAACCATCATCCTCACCATCACCGTGACAACCACCATCTCAGAGTAAACAGACTCACCAATGTAGATCTGTCTGTCGAAGCGTCCGGGTCTCATCAGCGCCGGATCCAGGATGTCTGGTCTGTTGGTTCCCGCCAGAACGACGACGTTGGTCGCCGTGTTGAAGCCTGAAAGAAAACTTCCTGTCACTGCGAACAGGGCTCAGCAGACTATTGGCTACTGATTGGTGTTTACACCAATCAACGTCCATGACAAGCCCCTCCCTATCTGACAGGAAACACGTAAAACTCTACTTCCTCTCTGATGTCATCACCTACCGTCCATCTCCACCAGCAGCTGGTTCAGCGTGTTCTCCTGTTCGCTCTGCCCTCCGAAGTTTCCTCGCCCTCGTTTCCGTCCCACGGCATCGATCTCGTCGATGAAAAGGATGCAGGGAGCGTTCTTCCTTGCCATGACGAACAGATCTCGGACCTGCACAGGAAGTGACACGTTGAGGTCAGAGAGATTAACGTTAGCACGTTCTTCCTGTCTGTGTATCTGTTCCTCACCCGGGCTGGGCCGACGCCCACGAACATCTCCAGGAACTCAGAGCCGTTAACAGTGATGAATGGTACGTTGGCCTCACCAGCCGTCGCTTTGGCCAGAAGAGTCTTTCCTGTTCCTGGAGGACCCGTCAAGATGGCACCCTGCAACAGACAACCAGTCACACAAAGTTCACACTGAATACACCCCACCCCCTCACCTCAGGGATCCTGGCCCCACCCCCTTACCTTGGGGATCTTGGCACCGAGGTCCTGGTACTGTTTGGGGTTCTTCAGGAAGTTGACGAACTCCATGATCTCGAGCTTGGCCTCCTCGCAGCCTGCCACGTCTTTGAACTTCACGTCGATCTCATCTTTCAGGATCTTCGCCGTCGTCTCGCTGACGCTGAACAGACCGCCCATCCCCCGGCCGGGACGCCCCGCCCCCGCAGGGCCACGCCGCAGCATGAACAGCAGGAAGCCAATGATGAGCACTGTGGGGAGCATGCTCAGGAGGAAGGTCCTGTAAATGAAGATCAACATTACAAACCAATAACAGACACGGTATCTCTGAACAGGCGGCGGTCCTCACCCGTCGCTCTCCGTGGAATAAACCACCGGCAGTCGGTTCTCGCCCTCGATGCCGAGCTCATACTGAGCCGTCTCCAGATTCCTCTCAAACGTGTCCACGCTGCCGATGTTAAACCACACATACTGCTGAAACACAAAGAAACAGACTGCACCTGAACGCACCAACAACACAGCCACAGAACGAGGCCTTCAGGGACAACAGAGCTAACTGAGCTAACTCATCAAGCGGTGGCATGACTCACCCCGTCCATCGGCGTCTTGCCTGGACTGAAGATGACCTTGACGAAGCGCTTGTTGACGACCTCTAAGCGATCCACCTGACAGACAAAACACGACTCATCATCGAGGTCACATGATCAGGTTCACGTTAACAGGATGTGATGAAGGCGATGACATCACAAACAAAGATGTCCTCACCACTCCTTTGGACAGGTAGTTGTTGACAAAGTCTTTCCAGGTGACCTCTCGTCCTCCGTCCCTGAAGAAGAAGTAATACATGACAGTCGTCCAGAACGCTGCGCCGCTCAGGACGTACATCCGAAACTCTTTGTCGTCCCAGGGGACGTCCCCCTGAAACAAACAACCAATCAGAACACACCTGTCACACCTGAGTACAGGTGACTTCAGCCCACTCAGGTGGATACCACCTCACCTTCAGCAGACGGCTGGACCAGTGCGATTCCTCCCTACGGCCTCCTCTTTTTCCTCCTCCACCTGAACCACCTCCTCCACCTGAACCTCCTCCTTCTCGATCTCCAGAGGCTTTTTGAGCGTCAGCAGGTTTGGATTCTGAGAACAGAACAGACAATAAGGTTGGTGTCGGTTGGTGTCGGTTGGTGTCGGTGCTCACTGGCAGGAGTTTTGTTTCTTCTGCCATAGGATCTCTAAACAAAGGGAGGGATGTACAAGTCAGTTGTCTGTACAAGTCAGTTGATGTCAGTTGAAGTCTGTAGATGTCGTCTGTAGATGTCAGTTGAAGTCTGTAGATGTCTGTAGATGTCAGTGGATGATGTCAGTTGATGTCTGTAGATGTCTGTAGAAGTCAGTTGATGTCTGTAGAAGTCAGTTGATGTCTGTAGAAGTCAGTTGATGTCTGTAGATGTCTGTACATGTCTGTAGAAGTCAGTTGATGTCTGTAGATGTCAGTTCATGTTTGTAGATGTCAGTTCATGTTTGTAGATGTCAGTTCATGTTTGTAGATGTCTGTAGATGACGTCTGTAGATGACGTCTGTAGATGACGTCTGTAGATGTCAGTTGAAGTCTGTAGATGACGTCTGTAGATGTAAGTTGAAGTCTGCAGATGTCGTCTGTAGATGTCAGTTGATGTCTGTAGATGTCAGTTGATGTCTGTAGATGTCAGTTGATGATGTCAGTTGATGTCGTCTGTAGATGTCAGTAGATGTCTGTAGATGTCTGTAGATGTCGTCTGTAGAAGTCAGTAGATGTCTGTAGAAGTCAGTTGATGTCTGTAGATGTCAGTTGATGTCAGTTGATGTCTGTAGATGTCGTCTGTAGATGTCAGTTGATGTCGTCTGTAGAAGTCAGTTGATGTCTGTAGATGTCAGAAGATGTCGTCTGTAGAAGTCAGTTGATGTCTGTAGATGTCAGTAGATGTCTGTAGATGTCGTCTGTAGATGTCAGTTGATGTCGTCTGTAGAAGTCAGTTGATGTCTGTAGATGTCAGTAGATGTCGTCTGTAGAAGTCAGTTGATGTCTGTAGAAGTCAGTAGATGTCTGTAGAAGTCTGTAGATGTCAGTTGAAGTCTGTAGATGTCTGTAGATGTCAGTGGATGATGTCAGTTGATGTCTGTAGATGTCTGTAGAAGTCAGTTGATGTCTGTAGAAGTCAGTTGATGTCTGTAGAAGTCAGTTGATGTCTGTAGATGTCTGTACATGTCTGTAGAAGTCAGTTGATGTCTGTAGATGTCAGTTCATGTTTGTAGATGTCAGTTCATGTTTGTAGATGTCAGTTCATGTCTGTAGATGACGTCTGTAGATGACGTCTGTAGATGTCAGTTGAAGTCTGTAGATGACGTCTGTAGATGTAAGTTGAAGTCTGCAGATGTCGTCTGTAGATGTCAGTTGATGTCTGTAGATGTCAGTTGATGTCTGTAGATGTCAGTTGATGTCGTCTGTAGATGTCAGTAGATGTCTGTAGATGTCGTCTGTAGAAGTCAGTAGATGTCTGTAGAAGTCAGTTGATGTCTGTAGATGTCAGTTGATGTCAGTTGATGTCAGTTGATGTCTGTAGATGTCTGTAGATGTCGTCTGTAGATGTCAGTAGATGTCGTCTGTAGAAGTCAGTTGATGTCTGTAGATGTCAGTAGATGTCGTCTGTAGAAGTCAGTTGATGTCTGTAGATGTCAGTAGATGTCTGTAGATGTCGTCTGTAGATGTCAGTTGATGTCGTCTGTAGAAGTCAGTTGATGTCTGTAGATGTCAGTAGATGTCGTCTGTAGAAGTCAGTAGATGTCTGTAGAAGTCAGTAGATGTCTGTAGAAGTCAGTAGATGTCTGTAGATGTCGTCTGTAGAAGTCAGTTGATGTCTGTAGATGTCTGTAGATGTCAGTAGATGTCAGTTGATGTCTGTAGATGTCAGTTGATGTCAGTAGATGTCTGTAAAAGTCAGTTGATGTCTGTAGATGTCAGTAGATGTCAGTAGATGTCAGTTGATGTCAGTAGATGTCAGTAGATGTCTGTAGAAGTCAGTTGATGTCTGTAGATGTCAGTAGATGTCATCTGTAGAAGTCAGTTGATGTCTGTAGATGTCAGTTGATGTCAGTAGATGTCTGTAGAAGTCAGTAGATGTCTGTAGAAGTCAGTAGATGTCTGTAGATGTTACCTTCAGCATTTTTGGGATTTTTCTGATTTTCTGGAAAATATTTCTCGAATCCTGAAAAGAGAAAAAACACGTTTGTGTTTGTGGACTTGTGAGGACCAACAGAGGACCAGGACCAGAGTCTGGCCTGAAACAGGTCTGCACACACACCTTTAGGTGGTCTGGAGTTGACACTCCTGTACGCTCCCAACAGGTCACTCAGCAGGCTCCGCCCACTGTCCACCTGTCCTGCTGCACTTGAACACGTCACCTGACCAACACAAGTTTAGCGATCAGCACAGAACACACACACACAAACAGACACGTCATTGGTTCCTCATGACCGGGGTCGGTTCTGCAGGATGCAGGTGACATCATAACTAGTCCAGTCTGGGTAGCCATCAGGATGCAGGATGAGACTTTACAACTGCATCACATGAAGCCTCCAGAGGTCCTGGAGGTTATCATGGTAACGAGCGGGACTCAGAGGAGACCCCGTGAGACACCTTTACAGAGGACAGGTGAGGTCAGAGGGGACCCCCTGAGACACCTTTACAGAGGACAGGTGAGGTCAGAGGGGACCCCCTGAGACACCTTTACAGGACAGGTGAGGTCAGAGGGGACCCCCTGAGACACCTTTACAGGGGACAGGTGAGGTCAGAGGGGACCCCCTGAGACACCTTTACAGAGGACAGGTGAGGTCAGAGGGGACCCCTGAGACACCTTTACAGAGGACAGGTGAGGTCAGAGGGGACCCCCTGAGACACCTTTACAGGACAGGTGAGGTCAGAGGGGACCCCCTGAGACACCTTTACAGAGGACAGGTGAGGTCAGAGGGGACCCCTGAGACACCTTTACAGAGGACAGGTGAGGTCAGAGGGGACCCCTGAGACACCTTTACAGGACAGGTGAGGTCAGAGGGGACCCCTGAGACACCTTTACAGGACAGGTGAGGTCAGAGGGGACCCCCTGAGACACCTTTACAGGACAGGTGAGGTCAGAGGGGACCCCCTGAGACACCTTTACAGAGGACAGGTGAGGTCAGAGGGGACCCCCTGAGACACCTTTACAGAGGACAGGTGAGGTCAGAGGGGACCCCCTGAGACACCTTTACAGGACAGGTGAGGTCAGAGGGGACCCCCTGAGACACCTTTACAGAGGACAGGTGAGGTCAGAGGGGACCCCCTGAGACACCTTTACAGAGGACAGGTGAGGTCAGAGGGGACCCCCTGAGACACCTTTACAGGACAGGTGAGGTCAGAGGGGACCCCCTGAGACACCTTTACAGGACAGGTGAGGTCAGAGGGGACCCCCTGAGACACCTTTACAGAGGACAGGTGAGGTCAGAGGGGACCCCCTGAGACACCTTTACAGAGGACAGGTGAGGTCAGAGGGGACCCCCTGAGACACCTTTACAGGACAGGTGAGGTCAGAGGGGACCCCCTGAGACACCTTTACAGAGGACAGGTGAGGTCAGAGGGGCCCCCCTGAGACACCTTTCAGAGGACAGGTGAGGTCAGAGGGGACCCCCTGAGACACCTTTACAGAGGACAGGTGAGGTCAGAGGGGACCCCCTGAGACACCTTTACAGGACAGGTGAGGTCAGAGGGGACCCCCTGAGACACCTTTACAGGACAGGTGAGGTCAGAGGGGACCCCCTGAGACACCTTTACAGGACAGGTGAGGTCAGAGGGGACCCCTGAGACACCTTTACAGAGGACAGGTGAGGTCAGAGGGGACCCCCTGAGACACCTTTACAGAGGACAGGTGAGGTCAGAGGGGACCCCCTGAGACACCTTTACAGGACAGTGAGGTCAGAGGGGACCCCCTGAGACACCTTTACAGGACAGGTGAGGTCAGAGGGGACCCCCTGAGACACCTTTACAGAGGACAGGTGAGGTCAGAGGGGACCCCCTGAGACACCTTTACAGGACAGGTGAGGTCAGAGGGGACCCCCTGAGACACCTTTACAGAGGACAGGTGAGGTCAGAGGGGACCCCCTGAGACACCTTTACAGAGGGACAGTGAGGTCAGAGGGGACCCCCTGAGACACCTTTACAGGACAGGTGAGGTCAGAGGGGACCCCCTGAGACACCTTTACAGAGGACAGGTGAGGTCAGAGGGGACCCCCTGAGACACCTTTACAGAGGACAGGTGAGGTCAGAGGGGACCCCCTGAGACACCTTTACAGGACAGGTGAGGTCAGAGGGGACCCCCTGAGACACCTTTACAGAGGACAGGTGAGGTCAGAGGGGACCCCCTGAGACACCTTTACAGAGGACAGGTGAGGTCAGAGGGGACCCCCTGAGTGACAGCTGGGTCTCCTCCTTTAGCCTTTAGCTAGTTTTAGCTAGGTCCTATGAGTGTCCCTGAACGTTACATGACGTCACACAGGTGACGTTATCTGACGTCACACGCAGGTCCTGGTTGAACCAGCGTCACTCCGGGCTCGGTGTCCCGGTTAGCACAGTTAGCATGTTCTCCACCTACCAGCCTGGCCGAGGCTCCGGAGGGTCGCAGCCGCCGCAGCAGGCTCCTGCAGCCGGCGGACAGGTGCAGGTAACGGTGAGCCATCCTCTGCGTGCGGACCGCGTGCAGCTCTGACGCAGTCACTGTTTGTGTTCACGCCGCTGCGCCATGTTCGCGGTACCGCCTCTTCTTCTTCGTCCTCTTTCTTCCGGCAGCCTGTTTCCGCTGCGTCACAGCACGGACACCCGTGACGCGTCACTGCCACCTCGTGACGTGAAGTGCTACTGCGCCTTCACCTGCAGAGAGACGTCATCTCTGTACTCTCACCTGTCCTCGACAAAGGGGTCTCTATTTTGTCTTCTGGTCCTGGTCCTGGTCCTTTCCCCGTCCTTGTTACCTGTCAGGTGCTAACAGGGTTTCATTGATAAGGTCCAGACCAGGTCACAGGTTCAATCTGTTTGATGGGTACAAACACGAAGTTTGACAACACACACTGAGTTTAATAACAGACACTAAGTTAACATACACTAAGTTAACAGACACTAAGTTAACAGACTCTAAATAAAGACTCTAAATTAACAGACTCTAAGTTAACAGACTCTAAATTAACAGACTCTAAATAAAGACTCTAAATTAACAGACACTAAGTTAACAGACACTAAGTTAACAGACTCTAAATTAACAGACTCTAAATAAAGACTCTAAATTAACAGACACTAAGTTAACAGACACTAAGTTAACAGACTCTAAGTAAAGACTCTAAATTAACAGACTCTAAGTTAACAGACTCTAAATTAACAGACTCTAAATAAAGACTCTAAATTAACAGACACTAAGTTAACAGACACTAAGTTAACAGACTCTAAGTAAAGACTCTAAATTAACAGACACTAAGTTAACAGACACTAAGTTAACAGACTCTAAGTAAAGACTCTAAGTAAAGACTCTAAGTTAACAGACACTAAGTTAACAGACTCTAAGTAAAGACTCTAAGTTAACAGACTCTAAGTTAACAGACTCTAAGTTAACAGACTCTAAATTAACAGACTCTAAATAAAGACTCTAAGTTAACAGACTCTAAGTTAACAGACACTAAGTTAACAGACTCTAAGTTAACAGACTCTAAATTAACAGACTCTAAGTTAACAGACTCTAAGTTACGACTCTAAGTTAACAGACTCTAAGTAAACAGACTCTAAGTTAACAGACTCTAAGTTAACAGACTCTAAGTTAACAGACTCTAAGTTAACAGACTCTAAATTAACAGACTCTAAGTTAACAGACTCTAAATTAACAGACTCTAAGTTAACAGACTCTAAGTTAACAGACACTAAGTTAACAGACTCTAAGTAAACAGACTCTAAGTTAACAGACTCTAAGTTAACAGACTCTAAGTTAACAGACTCTAAATTAACAGACTCTAAGTTAACAGACTCTAAATTAACAGACTCTAAGTTAACAGACTCTAAGTTACGACTCTAAGTTAACAGACTCTAAGTAAACAGACTCTAAGTTAACAGACTCTAAGTTAACAGACTCTAAGTTAACAGACTCTAAGTAAACAGACTCTAAGTTAACAGACTCTAAGTAACAGACTCTAAGTTAACAGACTCTAAGTTAACAGACTCTAAATTAACAGACTCTAAGTTAACAGACTCTAAATTAACAGACTCTAAATTAACAGACTCTAAGTTAAACAGACTCTAAATTAACAGACTCTAAGTTAACAGACTCTAAGTAACAGACTCTAAGTTAACAGTAACAGACCTAAATAAAGACTCTAAATATACTCTATAACAGACACTAAGTTAACAGACACTAAGTTAACAGACTCTAAGTAAAGACTCTAAATTAACAGACACTAAGTTAACAGACACTAAGTTAACAGACTCTAAGTAAAGACTCTAAGTTAACAGACACTAAGTTAACAGACTCTAAGTAAAGACTCTAAGTTAACAGACTCTAAGTTAACAGACTCTAAGTTAACAGACTCTAAATTAACAGACTCTAAATAAAGACTCTAAGTTAACAGACTCTAAGTTAACAGACACTAAGTTAACAGACTCTAAGTTAACAGACTCTAAATTAACAGACTCTAAGTTAACAGACTCTAAGTTACGACTCTAAGTTAACAGACTCTAAGTAAACAGACTCTAAGTTAACAGACTCTAAGTTAACAGACTCTAAGTTAACAGACTCTAAGTTAACAGACTCTAAATTAACAGACTCTAAGTTAACAGACTCTAAATTAACAGACTCTAAGTTAACAGACTCTAAGTTAACAGACACTAAGTTAACAGACTCTAAGTAAAGACTCTAAGTTAACAGACTCTAAGTTAACAGACTCTAAAATAACAGACTCTAAATAAAGACTCTAAGTTAACAGACTCTAAGTTAACAGACACTAAGTTAACAGACTCTAAGTTAACAGACTCTAAATTAACAGACTCTAAATAAAGACTCTAAGTTAACAGACTCTAAGTTAACAGACACTAAGTTAACAGACTCTAAGTTAACAGACTCTAAATTAACAGACTCTAAGTTAACAGACTCTAAGTTAAGACTCTAAGTTAAGACTCTAAGTTAACAGACTCTAAGTAAACAGACTCTAAGTTAACAGACTCTAAGTTAACAGACTCTAAATTAACAGACTCTAAATAAAGACTCTAAATTAACAGACACTACGTTAACAGACACTAAGTTAACAGACTCTAAGTTAACAGACTCTAAGTTAACAGACACTAAATTAACAGACTCTTAGTAAAGACTCTAAGTTAACAGACTCTAAATTAAGAGACTCTAAATTAACAGACTCTAAGTTAAGACTCTAAAATAACAGACTCTAAGTTAACAGACTCTAAATTAACAGACTCTAAATAAAGACTCTAAGTTAACAGACACTAAGTTAACAGACACTAAGTTAACAGACTCTTAGTAAAGACTCTAAGTTAACAGACTCTAAGTTAAGACTCTAAAATAACAGACTCTAAGTTAACAGACTCTAAATTAACAGACTCTAAATAAAGACTCTAAGTTAACAGACACTAAGTTAACAGACACTAAGTTAACAGACACTAAGTTAACAGACTCTTAGTAAAGACTCTAAGTTAACAGACTCTAAGTTAAGACTCTAAGTTAACAGACACTAAATTAACAGACTCTAAGTTAACAGACTCTAAATTAACAGACTCTAAATAAAGACTCTAAGTTAACAGACACTAAGTTAACAGACACTAAGTTAACAGACACTAAGTTAACAGACTCTTAGTAAAGACTCTAAGTTAACAGACTCTAAGTTAAGACTCTAAGTTAACAGACACTAAATTAACAGACTCTAAGTTAACAGACACTAAGTTAACAGACTCTAAGTTAAGACTCTAAGTTAACAGACACTAAGTTAACAGACTCTAAGTTAACAGACACTAAATTAACAGACTCTAAGTTAAGACTCTAAGTTAACAGACTCTAAATTAACAGACTCTAAATTAACAGACTCTAAATAAAGACTCTAAGTTAACAGACACTAAGTTAACAGACACTAAGTTAACAGACACTAAGTTAACAGACACTAAGTTAACAGACTCTAAATTAACAGACTCTAAGTTAACAGACTCTAAATTAACAGACTCTTAGTAAAGACTCTAAGTTAACAGACTCTAAATTAACAGACTCTAAGTTAACAGACACTAAGTTAACAGACTCAAAGTTAAGACTCTAAGTTAACAGACTCTAAATTAACAGACTTTAAGTTAACAGACTCTAAGTTAACAGACTCTAAGTTAACAGACACTAAGTTAACAGACTCTAAGTTAACAGACACTAAGTTAACAGACTCTAAGTTAACAGACACTAAGTTAACAGACTTTAAGTTAACAGACACTAAGTTAACAGACTCTAAGTTAACAGACACTAAGTTAACAGACTCTAAGTTAACATACACTAAGTTAACAGACTCTAAGTTAACATACACTAAGTTAACAGACACTAAGTTAACAGACACTAACTTAACAGACACTAAGTTAACAGACACTAACTTAACAGACTTTAAGTTAACAGACACTAAGTTAACAGACTCTAAGTTAACAGACACTAAGTTAACAGACTCTAAGTTAACAGACTCTAAGTTAACAGACACTAAGTTAACATACTCTAAGTTAACAGACTCTAAGTTAACAGACTCTAAGTTTAACAACAGACTCTAAGTTAACAGACACTAAGTTAACAGACTCTAAATTAACAGACTTTAAGTTAACAGACCAAGTTAACAGACTTTAAGTTAACAGACCAAGTTAACAGACCAAGTTAACAGACACTAAGTTAACAGACTCTAAGTTAACAGACTCTAAGTTAACAGACACTAAGTTAACAGACTTTAAGTTAACAGACACTAAGTTAACAGACACTAAGTTAACAGACTTTAAGTTAACAGACTCTAAGTTAACAGACACTAAGTTAACAGACACTAAGTTAACAAACTCTAAGTTAACAGACTCTAAGTTAACAGACACTAAGTTAACACACACTAAGTTAACAGACACTAAGTTAACAGACTCTAAGTTAACAGACTTTAAGTTAACAGACACTAAGTTAACAGACTCTAAGTTAACAGACACTAAGTTAACAGACTCTAAGTTAACAGACACTAAGTTAACAGACTTTAAGTTAACAGACACTAAGTTAACAGACACTAAGTTAACAGACTCTAAGTTAACAGACACTAAGTTAACAGACACTAAGTTTAACAACAGACTCTAAGTTAACAGACACTAAGTTAACAGACTCTAAGTTAACAGACACTAAGTTAACAGACTTTAAATTAACAGACTCTAAGTTAACAGACTCTAAGTTAAGACTCTAAGTTAACAGACACTAAGTTAACAGACTCTAAATTAAGACACTAAGTTAACAGACTCTAAGTTAACAGACTCTAAGTTAACAGACACTAAGTTTAACAACAGACTCTAAGTTAACAGACACTAAGTTTAACAACAGACTCTAAGTTAACAGACTCTAAGTTAACAGACACTAAGTTTAACAACAGACTCTAAGTTAACAGACACTAAGTTAACAGACACTAAGTTAACAAACTTTAAGTTAACAGACTCTAAGTTAACAGACACTAAGTTAACACACACTAAGTTAACAGACACTAAGTTAACAGACTCTAAGTTAACAGACACTAAGTTAACAGACTTTAAGTTAACAGACACTAAGTTAACAGACTCTAAGTTAACAGACACTAAGTTAACAGACACTAAGTTAACAGACACTAAGTTAACAAACTTTAAGTTAACAGACTCTAAGTTAACAGACACTAAGTTAACACACACTAAGTTAACAGACACTAAGTTAACAGACTCTAAGTTAACAGACACTAAGTTAACAGACTCTAAGTTAACAGACACTAAGTTAACAGACTCTAAGTTAACAGACACTAAGTTAACAGACTTTAAGTTAACAGACACTAAGTTAACAGACTCTAAATTAACAGACACTAAGTTAACAGACTCTAAGTTAACAGACACTAAGTTAACAGACTCTAAATTAACAGACACTAAGTTAACAGACTCTAAGTTAACAGACACTAAGTTAACAGACTTTAAGTTAACAGACTCTAAGTTAACAGACACTAAGTTAACAGACTCTAAGTTAACAGACTCTAAGTTAACAGACTCTAAGTTAAGACTCTAAAATAACAGACTCTAAGTTAACAGACTCTAAGTTAACAGACACTAAGTTAACAGACTCTAAGTTAACAGACACTAAGTTAACAGACTCTAAGTTAACAGACTCTAAGTTAACAGACACTAAGTTAACAGACTCTAAGTTAACAGACACTAAGTTAACAGACACTAAGTTTAACAACAGACTCTAAGTTAACAGACACTAAGTTTAACAACAGACTCTAAGTTAACAGACTCTAAGTTAACAGACACTAAGTTAACAGACTCTAAGTTAACAGACTCTAAGTTAACAGACTCTAAGTTAACAGACACTAAGTTAACAGACTCTAAGTTAACAGACACTAAGTTAACAGACTCTAAGTTAACAGACTTTAAGTTAACAGACTCTAAGTTAACAGACACTAAGTTAACAGACTTTAAGTTAACAGACTCTAAGTTAACAGACACTAAGTTAACAGACTCTAAGTTAACAGACTTTAAGTTAACAGACTCTAAGTTAACAGACACTAAGTTAACAGACACTAAGTTAACAGACTCTAAGTTAACAGACACTAAGTTAACAGACTCTAAGTTAACAGACACTAAGTTAACAGACTCTAAGTTAACAGACTTTAAGTTAACAGACTCTAAGTTAACAGACACTAAGTTAACAGACTTTAAGTTAACAGACTCTAAGTTAACAGACACTAAGTTAACAGACTCTAAGTTAACAGACTCTAAGTTAACAGACACTAAGTTAACAGACTTTAAGTTAACAGACTCTAAGTTAACAGACTCTAAGTTAACAGACTCTAAGTTAAGACTCTAAAATAACAGACTCTAAGTTAACAGACTCTAAGTTAACAGATACTAAGTTAACAGACACTAAGTTAACAGACACTAAGTTAACAGACTCTAAGTTAACAGACTCTAAGTTAAGACTCTAAAATAACAGACACTAAGTTAACAGACTCTAAGTTAACAGACTCTAAGTTAAGACTCTAAAATAACAGACTCTAAGTTAACAGACTCTAAGTTAACAGATACTAAGTTAACAGATACTAAGTTAACAGATACTAAGTTAACAGACTCTAAGTTAACAGATACTAAGTTAACAGACACTAAGTTAACAGACTCTAAGTTAACAGACTCTAAGTTAACAGACTCTAAGTTAACAGACTCTAAGTTAACAGACACTAAGTTAACACACACTAAGTTAACAGACACTAAGTTAACAGACTCTAAGTTAACAGACTCTAAGTTAAGACTCTAAAATAACAGACACTAAGTTAACAGACTCTAAGTTAACAGACACTAAGTTAACAGACTCTAAGTTAACAGACACTAAGTTAACAGACTTTAAGTTAACAGACTCTAAGTTAACAGACTCTAAGTTAACAGACTCTAAGTTAACAGACACTAAGTTAACAGACTTTAAGTTAACAGACTCTAAGTTAACAGACTCTAAGTTAACAGACTCTAAGTTAAGACTCTAAAATAACAGACACTAAGTTAACAGACTCTAAGTTAACAGACACT
This sequence comes from Larimichthys polyactis, assembly GCA_018985215.1. Taxonomy (NCBI): domain Eukaryota; kingdom Metazoa; phylum Chordata; class Actinopteri; family Sciaenidae; genus Larimichthys; species Larimichthys polyactis. The sequence goes on from JAFMOB010000385.1 coordinate 28,711, forward strand.
AAGTTAACAGACTTTAAGTTAACAGACACTAAGTTAACAGACTCTAAGTTAACAGACTCTAAGTTAAGACTCTAAAATAACAGACACTAAGTTAACAGACTCTAAGTTAACAGACACTAAGTTAACAGACTCTAAGTTAACAGACTCTAAGTTAACAGACACTAAGTTAACAGACTCTAAGTTAACAGACACTAAGTTAACAGACACTAAGTTAACAGACTCTAAGTTAACAGACTCTAAGTTAACAGACTCTAAGTAAACAGACTCTAAGTTAAGACTCTAAAATAACAGACACTAAGTTAACAGACTCTAAGTTAACAGACTCTAAGTTAACAGACACTAAGTTAACAGACACTAAGTTAACAGACTCTAAGTTAACAGACTCTAAGTTAACAGACTCTAAGTTAAGACTCTAAAATAACAGACACTAAGTTAACAGACTCTAAGTTAACAGACTCTAAGTTAACAGACACTAAGTTAACAGACACTAAGTTAACAGACTCTAAGTTAACAGACACTAAGTTAACAGACTCTAAGTTAACAGACACTAAGTTAACAGACTCTAAGTTTAACAACAGACTCTAAGTTAACGGTCACGGAGCAGGTGTCGGTCAAGGAGCAGGTGTCGGTCACGGAGCAGGTGTCGGTCACGGAGCAGGTGTCGGTCAAGGAGCAGGTGTCGGTCACGGAGCAGGTGTCGGTCACGGAGCAGCCTGCAGGTGGCGCTGTCAGCCTCCCCTCCTGCAGTTGCATGCCGGGTAGAGCAGGATGGCGTCGGGCTGACCGCTGACTGCTTCCCCGGTGAACGCGAAGTCTGAGCGGAGCTGCCGGAGTTACCGAGCGATGAGGTGAAGCCGTCACTGCCAGCGCAAACACAGCTCCGGTAACCGGTTACCGAGCGGGTTAGCCGGTTACCGAGCGGGTTAGCCGGTTACCGAGCGGGTTAGCCGGTTACCGAGCGGGTTAGCCGGTTACCGAGCGGGTTATTAAGGACAGACACAAGCTAACAGGCTAACAGATCAGCTGACGGCTAGCTTAGCTTAGCTTACAGTTAGCTTGTTGTAGTTTATCTGCGGGTCGTCTGTGAGCCCGTCTGTGAGCCCGTCTGTGAGCCCGTCTGTGAGCCTGTCTGTGAGCCGCATCCCGGCTGTCTGTGAGCCTGTCTGTGAGCCTGTCTGTGAGCCGCATCCCGGCTGTCTGTGAGCCCGTCTGTGAGCCCGTCTGTGAGCCTGTCTGTGAGCCGCATCCCGGCTGTCTGTGAGCCTGTCTGTGAGCCGCATCCCGGCTGTCTGTGAGCCCGTCTGTGAGCCCGTCTGTGAGCCTGTCTGTGAGCCCGTCTGTGAGCCTGTCTGTGAGCCGCATCCCGGCTGTCTGTGAGCCCGTCTGTGAGCCTGTCTGTGAGCCCGTCTGTGAGCCTGTCTGTGAGCCGCATCCCGGCTGTCTGTGAGCCCGTCTGTGAGCCTGTCTGTGAGCCCGTCTGTGAGCCGCATCCCGGCTGTCTGTGAGCCCGTCTGTGAGCCCGTCTGTGAGCCTGTCTGTGAGCCGCATCCCGGCTGTCTGTGAGCCCGTCTGTGAGCCCGTCTGTGAGCCTGTCTGTGAGCCTGTCTGTGAGCCCGTCTGTGAGCCGCATCCCGGCTGTCTGTGAGCCTGTCTGTGAGCCTGTCTGTGAGCCGCATCCCGGCTGTCTGTGAGCCTGTCTGTGAGCCCGTCTGTGAGCTCACAGACAGCCGGCACGTGTCAGGTGGACTGACAGGAACGCCAAATAAATAATGACGTCATTGTATTCATGTGATATATGTAGTGACGTATCTGTGACTAACTAGCCGCTAACGTTAGCATGTGGGCCAGGTGGAGGTGTGTGAGCAGCGGCCTGATTGGTCGTTTATTGATGACGTGAACTTCTGTCAGGGACCGTGTCCTCCTGTGGTCACCTGGACCTCGTGCTCCATGTGTGGAGCTGCTCACACACAGCTGTTTGTCAAACGTGTAAACGTTGTCAATAGGTTGTCAATAAGTTGTCAAGTAAGGTTGTCAAAAGTTGTCAAGAGGTTGTCAAAGTAAAGTTGTCAATAGGTTGTCAATAGTTCAATAGTTGTCAATAAGTTGTCAATAGGTTGTCAATAAGTTGTCAATAGGTTGTCAATAGGTTGTCAATAAGTTGTCAATAGGTTGTCAATAGGTTGTCAATAAGTTGTCAATAGGTTGTCAATAAGTTGTCAATAGGTTGTCAATAAGTTGTCAATAGGTTGTCAATAGGTTGTCAATAAGTTGTCAATAGGTTGTCAATAAGTTGTCAATAGGTTGTCAATAGGTTGTCAATAAGTTGTCAATAAGTTGTCAATAGGTTGTCAATAAGTTGTCAAGAGGTTGTCAAGAGGTTGTCAATAAGTTGTCAATAAGTTGTCAATAGGTTGTCAATAAGTTGTCAATAGGTTGTCAATAAGTTGTCAATAAGTTGTCAATAGGTTGTCAATAAGTTGTCAATAGGTTGTCAATAGGTTGTCAATAAGTTGTCAATAGGTTGTCATTAAGTTGTCAATAAGTTGTCAATAGGTTGTCAATAAGTTGTCAATAAGTTGTCAATAGGTTGTCAAAAAGTTGTCAATAGGTTGTCAATAGGTTGTCAATAAGTTGTCAATAGGTTGTCAATAAGTTGTCAATAAGTTGTCAATAGGTTGTCAAAAAGTTGTCAATAAGTTGTCAATAGGTTGTCAAAAAGTTGTCAAGAGGTTGTCAATAAGTTGTCAATAGGTTGTCAATAGGTTGTCAATAAGTTGTCAATAGGTTGTCAATAGGTTGTCAATACGTTGTCAATAGGTTGTCAATAAGTTGTCAATAGGTTGTCAATAAGTTGTCAATAAGTTGTCAAGAGGTTGTCAATAAGTTGTCAATAGGTTGTCAATAAGTTGTCAAGAGGTTGTCAATAGGTTGTCAATAAGTTGTCAATAGGTTGTCAATAGGTTGTCAATAAGTTGTCAATAGGTTGTCAATAGGTTGTCAAGAGGTTGTCAATAAGTTGTCAATAAGTTGTCAATAGGTTGTCAATAAGTTGTCAATAGGTTGTCAATAGGTTGTCAATAAGTTGTCAATAAGTTGTCAATAGGTTGTCAATAAGTTGTCAATAGGTTGTCAAAAAGTTGTCAAGAGGTTGTCAATAGGTTGTCAATAAGTTGTCAATAGGTTGTCAATAGGTTGTCAATAAGTTGTCAATAAGTTGTCAATAAGTTGTCAAAAGGTTGTCAATAGGTTGTCAATAAGTTGTCAATAGGTTGTCAAAAAGTTGTCAATAGGTTGTCAATAAGTTGTCAATAGGTTGTCAATAGGTTGTCAATAAGTTGTCAATAGGTTGTCAATAAGTTGTCAATAAGTTGTCAATAAGTTGTCAATAGGTTGTCAATAAGTTGTCAATAAGTTGTCAATAGGTTGTCAAAAAGTTGTCAATAGGTTGTCAATAAGTTGTCAATAGGTTGTCAAAAAGTTGTCAAGAGGTTGTCAATAGGTTGTCAATAAGTTGTCAATAGGTTGTCAATAGGTTGTCAATAAGTTGTCAATAGGTTGTCAATAAGTTGTCAATAGGTTGTCAAAAAGTTGTCAATAGGTTGTCAATAAGTTGTCAATAGGTTGTCAATAGGTTGTCAATAAGTTGTCAATAGGTTGTCAATAAGTTGTCAATAAGTTGTCAATAAGTTGTCAATAGGTTGTCAATAAGTTGTCAATAAGTTGTCAATAGGTTGTCAAAAAGTTGTCAATAGGTTGTCAATAAGTTGTCAATAGGTTGTCAATAAGTTGTCAATAGGTTGTCAATAAGTTGTCAATAGGTTGTCAATAGGTTGTCAATAGGTTGTCAATAAGTTGTCAATAAGTTGTCAAAAAGTTGTCAATAGGTTGTCAATAGGTTGTCAATAAGTTGTCAATAAGTTGTCAATAGGTTGTCAATAGGTTGTCAATAAGTTGTCAATAGGTTGTCAATAGGTTGTCAATAGGTTGTCAATAAGTTGTCAATAGGTTGTCAATAGGTGTCAATAAGTTGTCAATAGGTTGTCAATAAGTTGTCAATAAGTTGTCAATAGGTTTTTCAATAAGTTGTCAATAGGTTGTCAATAGGTTGTCAATAGGTTTTCAATAAGTTGTCAATAGGTTGTCAATAGGTTTTCAATAGGTTGTCAATAAGTTGTCAATAAGTTGTCAATAAGTTGTCAATAGGTTGTCAATAGGTTGTCAATAAGTTGTCAATAAGTTGTCAATAAGTTGTCAATAGGTTGTCAATAAGTTGTCCTGCCCATTGAAATGAATGTAAACATGATTGTGACGTCAGAGCGTCTGTAACTGTGACGCAGATCATCATGAAGTCAGCTGATCATTGATTATTGTGTGTGAGACTCTCACTGTGACACTTTGTTTACATCTTTATATCCTGCAAAGAGACCAACATCACCTCATGACATCTCCTAACTCCTTATCAACTCTCCTTCACACCTTTCCTCAGGACCTCTCCTTCACACCTTTCCTTTCCTCAGGACCTCTCCTTCACACCTTTCCTTTCCTCAGGACCTCTCCTTCACACCTTTCCTTTCCTCAGGACCTCTCCTTCACACCTTTCCTCAGGACCTCTCCTTCACACCTTTCCTTTCCTCAGGACCTCTCCTTCACACCTTTCCTCAGGACCTCTCCTTCACACCTTTCCTTTCCTCAGGACCTCTCCTTCATACCTTTCCTCAGGACCTCTCCTTCACACCTTTCCTTTCCTCAGGACCTCTCCTTCATACCTTTCCTCAGGACCTCTCCTTCACACCTTTCCTTTCCTCAGGACACACATCCAGGTCAAGGACAAGTGTTTAGGACGAGCGGTTAGGAAAGGACTTAGCAGATCTTTTTTTTTTTTTGACTATTCAACTGTACCCATAGATGCATCTGTCAGTCTAAGGCCCACCCCTCACCTGTAACCTGTGATGTAAACAATGACATCACAGGTTCAAACAAACCAGGTTCAGTCTGTAAATCGGTGACCTCTGCCCTCTCCTCCTCTCCCCTTCCCTCTTCTCTCCTCCTCTTCTCTCCTTCCCTCTTCTCTCCTCTCCTCTCTCCTCCTGTAGGAGTGCTGAGGTGCCTCCAGGTGTGCTGGCTGTTGGACTATGCTGTGTTTGTCCACTGGGTGGCGCCTCCTGAGCCTCCCTCTTCGCCTCCCTCTTCGCCTCCCTCGCTCCCCCACTCAGTCTGTCTCCATGTACGCCACCCGCCTGTACAGCACCGCGGGGGGAGGAGGAGGAGGTGGAGGTGGAGGTGCAGGGGGTGGAGTCAAACAGGGGAGAAGGGCGGGGCTTTCCATGCTCGAGGCGCCCCATCCCCACCTCCCCCACCCGGCCCCGCCTCCCCCCGCCTACCCGCTGTACCAGGGCCGCCCGGACGCTCACAGAGGAGCTCACTTCCACCACCACTACCACCCCCACCCTCACCCACACCCTCACCCACAACCCGCCCACCTCGCCCCACCCCCAATGCCCCCGCACTACCAACACCATGCCCACTTCCACACGTATGGAGGGGGTGGCGCTGCCGCTGGAGGGGCCGCTGCCGCCGGCAGCAAGAAGAAGATGTGGAACTTTATTCATGAGAAGATGAGCTACGACACGTTCTTCACCATGAAGCGCCTCATTGAGCGCTCGCGGCGCCCGGACGAGGTGCTACGGTGGGTCACCCAGAACCCGGCCAAGATATCCCACAACCACTACCCCGTTGCCCTGCAGAAGATCGGACAGCTGCTGCAGGCCACACCTCCACGAGGTGGGGGAGACAACGCCGAAGCTGAGGCCACAGGAGGAGGAGCTGAGGGTGGCGACGGGCGGCAGATCCTGGAGCATCAGGACTTTCAGACGCTTTGTAACGCCATTGTCAATGATTGCGCCAAGTTCGACAACTTCAGCATCGTCAACTGTCTCTACGCTGTGGCGGCCCTTGGTGAGTCATCACGACCAAACAGAAAGCAGCTCAGTGATCAGCTGATTTTGAGGGGGCAGGTCCTCTCAGGTGAGGCTCAGGTCCGCTCAGGTGAAGTTCAGGTCCTCTCAGGCGAGTCTCAGTTGAGGTTCAGTTGAGGTTCAGGCGAGGTTCAGATGAGGCTCAGGTGAAGTTCAGGTCCTCTCAGGCGGGTCTCAGTTGAGGTTCAGTTGAGGTTCAGTTGAGGTTCAGGTTCAGTTGAGGTTCAGGCGAGGTTTAGGCGAGGTTCAGATGAGGCTCAGGTGAAGTTCAGGTCCTCTCAGGCGAGGCTCAGGCGAGGCTCAGGCAAGGCTCAGGTCCTCTCAGGCGAGTCTCAGTTGAGGCTCAGGTCCTCTCAGGCGAGTCTCAGTTGAGGTTCAGGCGAGGCTCAGGTCCTCTCAGGCGAGTCTCAGTTGAGGCTCAGGCGAGTCTCAGTTGAGGTTCAGGCGAGGCTCAGGCGAGGTTCAGACGAGGCTCAGGTCCTCTCAGGCGAGTCTCAGTTGAGGCTCAGGCGAGTCTCAGTTGAGGTTCAGGTGAGGTTCAGGCGAGGTTCAGATGAGGCTCAGGTGAAGTTCAGGTCCTCTCAGGCGAGTCTCAGTTGAGGCTCAGGCGAGGCTCAGGCGAGTCTCAGTTGGGGCTCAGGCGAGTCTCAGTTGGGGCTCAGCCGAGTCTCAGTTGAGGTTCAGGCGAGGTTCAGATGAGGCTCAGGTGAAGTTCAGGTCCTCTCAGGCGAGGCTCAGGCGAGGTTCAGATGAGGCTCAGGTGAAGTTCAGGTCCTCTCAGGGGAGGCTCAGGTCCTCTCAAGTGAGTCTCAGATTTACATGTGTGTGACACATGTGCGTTCTCTTTAGGTCTTCCCAGTGACTCTCAGGTGGTCCAGGTGTTGGAGGCGGAGTCTCAGTCCAGGCTGAACCAGTTTAACCAGAAGGACGTGTCGATGGTGTTCAGCTCCAGCATGAAGCTCCACCCGGGCACTCAGCACCCTCTGACAGAGGCCTGCCTGGCCGGCCTGGAGAAGAACCTGGAGAGAGAGCGCCACCCGCAGACGCTCTTCCTGTTGCTGTCCTACTACAGACTCAAGTGGCGCCTGCTGCAGCCGCAGGAAGCTGCAGCTGCCACAGGGGGCGCTAACATCGCCAGCACGAGCAATAACAACACACCTTCAAACCCTGAACAACTGCTCGCCAACAGGTAAGTGCACTCTGCTTCCTGTGTCAGAGGGTTCAGGTGTTCAGAGGTTGGTCTGTATATTTTGACTTCTGTCTTCAGGAAGATCCTGCGTCTGGTCAAACACACCTTGGCGAGTGTCAGCGGAGTTCGTGACCAGGAGATGGCGCTGTTGGATGAGATGTTGGCGGCGTGCGCTCGGGAGGCGAGTAACAAGAGTCTGGAGCTGATCTTCAGCTCGCACCTGTTCTACCAGAACCGACAGGAGAGGTTCATCAGCAGCCTGGCAGGTACGTAACCTGAGGGAAGCTTAGATCTGAACCAGGAATCGACCATGTGACTGACCATGTGACTGACCACGTGACCTGTTGCTCTCACAGAGGAGCTGCCAAAGAAGGTGGACAGCATCACTCCGTACACGATGGCTCTGATCGCCAAATACATCGCTCGCCATCGACTGAGAGAGACTCGACTGCTCGACACAATTGCAGACTTCCTGGTGAAGAAGGCCGAGTACCTGGATAGTAAGGTGAGGGTTGGACAGGTGTTCATGTGGTCTTCAGTGTTTGTGTACAGGACTCTACAGGTGTGTTTGTCCGTGTGTCCTCAGGTGATCCAGAAGCTGGTGTTCCCCTTCAGCAGAATGAGCTACCGTCCGTCCAATGAGCAGCAGTTCTTCTCTCGGTTGGAGGAGGTGGTGGAGCTGAAGGCACTCAGCTCGCCGCTCGCCACCGTCAACATTCTCATGTCTCTGTTCCAGCTGGGACACTTCCCGGGCCTGGTGCTGCACCGCGTCTTCTCCTCCGCCTTCATCAGCAACGTCACAAGTATGTACTGCGACACGACCGGTAACGTCACCGATACAGGGTCCAGTATGCCTGGACAGGTTCACAGATCTCATCCTGATACCTGACAGTGAATATTCTGAAACAAACCAACTGAACCCGCTAGGGATGCACCGATACACATTTTTTCACTTCCGATCTGATCCCAATACCTGAAATTGGATATCTGCCGATACTAATACTATTCCGATACCAGAGCTCTGTTTGCTTTAATATTATTGAGTGTGCCTGAAAGAGCACACTATATACTATTCCCCATATTTATCCTTCTTATAAAAATTATTTTTTCTTTCTTTCTCGGCTTCCACAGCACGGAGTGAGCCTTCGCACATGGGGCGGCTGCTCTACCAACTGAGCTAAACGCCACCCCATGTGCAAAGGCTCACTCCGTGCTGTGGAAGCCGAGGATTCGAATCTGACCTGTGGCTCTTTCCTGTCTCTCTGTCTCTCTCTGTCTCTCTCTCTCTCTACACATTCCCGTCACTGTACAATAAAGCTTGAGGCCAAAAAAATAATCTAAAAAACATACACGAAAAAGGTATCAAAACGACCGGCTGGACTGGGATCGGTATGCTATGACTTTTCTAAGAGTTTCACCAAACGGTTTTCGAATTATTCGGCAAAAACACGGCAAAAATTCCCCCAGTGTTAGTTCATGGAGAGGCTAGAGTGCGTGACATCGCTAGACTAGAGAGGGAGAGAAAAAACTGTTGACAAATACATTTGTAAAGTGCCCCAGAGGCCACAAATGTCACTCTACAGAAATAATTTATACATAGAAACGTAGGAAGATTTGTCGTCTCACTCACATTCATCTGCTAAAGCTCTGAGTTATAGTTTTGACGGGAGACGCACAGATGCGCCAGCAACACCAAGCCACAGCCTTATAGACTGCCATGTTTAAAAGGTGGGAAAATTTCTGGAGGAAGCAGAGATACCAGTTTCTTTCGATCGCTCTAACGGTCACAATTCTTAAGTTTAGCTGCATAAAATACCTATGTAGACGTCCAGGAATAGCTCAGGATGCTCCCAGCGAAGTCAGTTCAATGATAGGAACTATGGCTTGACCAGAAATCCTTTTCTGTTCGAGGGGTACTTTCAGCGTTTTTTCTCTCTTTCAGCGGTGTCAAATGTTACAGGTGGAGCTGCGGTTGACTGCTCTGCTCTGATTGGTGGTGCCACCTGGCCCACACACACACACACAAAGACAAGACAAAAGTTTTTCAAAATAAGAGTCCCTTCAGAATAAAAGACTTTGCAAAACTCTCTCATTAACAGACACAAGCATGCACACACATGCTGACAGCTATTTAATGTATGGGGGTGACAGGGCCAGTCAGGCACACTTCTAGTTATTATTATTATTATTGTATTTATTTTTTAGGCTGTAATAATCTCCTCTCTACAGGCAAGTATATGTACGTATGCATGTTTGTCCCAAAAGGCAACTTTAAGTAAGCATGAGGTCAGAAAACAGGAAAAATCCCATCTTGAAAACAAATATGCAACTACTAGTGCAATATGAACTATCAAGAACAAAAAATACTCGTCCTATAAACTGCACAGCACAGATACAAGTCACTAATAATAATAAAGGGTAAACTTCTCTACACTACCCCTCTCCTGACTCCGCCCATCTCTGACTCCACCCCTCTGATCCCGCCCGCAGACAGCCCGTACGCCCTGATCGTTCGGCGGTACCTCTCTCTGCTGGACGCTGCTGTGGAGCTCGAGTACCGCGAGTACACCGGACCACGACTGCAGGACACCCACAAGGTTCTGATGTTTGACCACGCCCTAACTGCTGACGAGGTCAACCGCAAGTACAGGTAACACCACGGGCCTTCTGACTGGTCAGGACAGGTTCTGACAGGTTCTGACAGGTTCTGATGGCTCTTGTCCTGTCAGTTATAAAGGTCTGGTGGCCGAGGCTCTGCGACAGCTGGTCGGAGAACAGAACTACAAACAGGATGAAGTACTGCCACCCGGATACTACACAGGTACTACACACAGACAGAGCACACACACAGTATAGTCAGTGTACACAGAGTACTTCATGTACTGCAGTAATCTGATGTCTCTTTGGCTCCAGACTTTGTGCTGTGGATGGACGGTTCTGGTCGGGTTCTACCCATCAGGACCGGTGCTGCTCTCTCTGTCGGTGTGGCTCCGCCCCCACCCTGCATCGCCGTGACATCGAAACCAGCTGATAGTGGCGTTGCTGCAGTGACATCAGAGTTCCAGAAGTTCTCTCCGTTTGCGGCGCTGGACGATGGCGCCGAGCAGCCGGTGGGCGAGGCCATGGGCGGCTCCTTCCTGGCCCCCCACATACGTGGCACAGCGGGGTCCGTGGTGGCCTCGGGGCCCCCCCGGCCCGGAGCTAATGGGGGTCCACTGGACTACGGGCCGTACTTCGTTCCAGCAGCAGAGTTCTACTCTGGGCTCGCCAAGGAGCACTCTCTGGAGAGCCAGGATAGCTCCACGCTCAGCAGCCCGCCCTCCGATGGACTGACTCAGGCCGGGGTGCCAGGACCAGCCGGGCCCACCGCCCCGGACTCTCTGTTCCAGTTCTCCATCGGGAAGATCCTGGAGGATGAGGGGGGGGCGCGGGTCCAAGGTACGGACTGCGAGCTTCCTGGGTTCTACGAGGGTGTGACGTATTCTGATGGGTCCAGTACCGACAGAGGTCCCCCGTCACCACCGCACCTCCACCCCCCCAACAGACCTGACCCAGAGAGTCCCCCAACAGAACCGAGGCAGATCAGGAGGTGAGTCCACTTCCAGACGGTTCTGACCCGTTCTGCAGCAGTCATTCATCCTGATGGTTCTGGTCATGGTTCTGGTCTCTGCAGGGTCATCATGTCTGTCAACGATAAGTGGCACTACTGCCACAACTCCGAGGTTCTGGTCGGTTCACGAGCCATGAGGGACCGACACCTGAGGCTGTTGGGATACGTCATCCTCCAGGTCAGTACGTTGACCCAGTCCGATTCACAGGTCATGTGACACTCATGTCACAAACGTGTCATCTTGTCCCCTCTCAGCTGCCGTACCACGAGCTGGAGAAGCTGAATGGCATCGAGGAGGTGAAGCAGTACCTGCACAAGAAGCTGCTGGACGCCCCGCTATGACGCTGTGTGTGTGTGTGTGTGTGTGTGTGTGTGTGTGTGTGTGTGTGTGTGTGTGTGTGTGTGTGTGTGTGTGTGTGTGTGTGTGTGTGTGTGTGTGTGTGTGTGTGTGTGTGTGTGTGTGTGTGTGTGTGTGTGTGTGAGAGAGAGAGACGTCACGCCTGCTGTCTGTCTGGATCTGATTGGTCAACCTCACGTTCAGATCACAGCTGCAGCGATCGATCAGCTCGTCGTCAAAGACTTATGCAGGCTGTGATCTGATTGGTCGCCGTATGCAGGCTGTGATCTGATTGGTCGCCGTATGCAGGCTGTGATCTGATTGGTCGCCGTATGCAGGCTGTGATCTGATTGGTCGGCGTGTGGATGAACAAACATATCTTTTTTGGGGGGGGCCATTTTTATAAAGTTTTGGTAACCATGGTAACGACAACGATGCATGTGTGAGACTGTTTTATAGTCAGATGGAGTTTGAGTTTGTGGGGGGTGGGAGCAGGGGCTGATGGGTACTGTAGTGCTCTGAGAGAATATGGTCGTCCGGGGGGGGGGGGGGGGTCGTTACCACGGTGATGTGGTGCGCGTGCCAAAGGAGGACGAGCCAGCTTCAGTATGATGTGTAGGGGTCAAAGGTCAGATTATTTATTTGTGTATCAGGTGACGGACGTTTGGTGGGAAAGAAGCTTGTTTATATAAATCTATGAAATGTCTATAAACCTGAAACTACCAACAGCTGTCTGTCGTTTGTTCAGCTTGAAGCTCACATTTACACTAATATATATTATATATAATATACATTTATATATGGAGTCGGACTACACCGGTGAGAAAAAGTGCATTTATTTGTTAATAATTTTCTCAGGCAGGCGGCTGATTGGAGGATAAACACTGGCTCCTCCCTCAGCGGTAACTAACAAACAATAGGCTCCGCCCCTCCCCTGCCTGTCTGTACAAACCCCGCCCCCATCATGGCTCCACAAAATTAAAAACAACTCCACCCGTCTGAACCGTCTGTCTGATAAAAACCAACAAAACACTCGATAAAAAACAGAAACACGTAACAAAACACTCCGCCAGGCTCCGCCCCCTTTCAGAGGGGAGGTGGGAGGGGCCAGCGCGACCGCAATATGATGTCACCACTTCTCATTGGTCCGCTGGGATGATTAGCATGTGAGGAGGCGTGGCCTGCACAGCCTGTCCTCTCCAATGAGGTGGAGGGGGGGCGGAGCTAGTCCGAGTCGGAGTCACTGGATTCCTCGGAGGAGCTCTGATCTTCATCGTCCTCGTCCTCATCGTCATCGTTCTGAGGAAGCGACAACACAGGAAGTGATCAGCCAGGTAACTTACCTGTCGTTCAACGGTAACGTGAACATTGACCTCAGGTATAAATGTACCTGAACTCTGACCATGGTTCCATAAGGGTTTCTTAAACATTATTTAAAGGTTATTTAAAGGTTTGTTCTTTAGTCGTCACCTCGTCGTCCTCGCTGTCTGTTGATCCAGACGTCTCGTCGTCTTCATCAGAGTCTGACGAGTCGCTCTTCTCCTCTTCCTCATCTGAGTCAGACATGTCCTGCTGGAAGACAGACAGACAGACAGACACACACACAGACAGAGACACACAAACACACAGACAGACAGGCAGACACACAGACAGACACACACAGACAGACACACAGACAGACAGGCAGACAGACACACAGACAGAGACACACAAACACACAGACAGACAGGCAGACACACAGACAGACACACACAGACAGACAGACAGGCAGACAGACACAGACAGACACACAAACACACAGACAGACAGACAGACACACAGACAGGCAGACAGACAGACACACAGACAGACAGACAGACACACAGACAGGCAGACAGACAGACACACACAGACAGACACACAAATACACAGACACACACAGACAGACAGACAGACACAAACACACAGACAGACACACACACAGACAAACACACAGACAAACACACAGACAGACACACAGAGAGACAGACAAACACACAGACAGACAGACAGGTTTATAGACTGCATTAGTTCCCAGTTCTCCTTTGTCTCCTCCTCTGCCTCCTTCAGGATGAACGTGTTGTGTCCTTTGTGTTACCTTAGCTCTGTACGCCATCGCCCGCTTGGCCACCCCGACCGTCTGTGCTGCAGCTCTCGAACTCACCGCCTTCCCTTTCGCCGTCACGCGGACTTTAGCTCCAGGGCTGCTGCGAACTTTAGTGGTGCTGCGACGTTTCTATGGAAACAAACATCTTTAGTGGTGCTGCGACGTTTCTATGGAAACAAACAACTTTAGTGGTGCTGCCACGTTTCTATGGAAACAAACAACTTTAGTGGTGCTGCGACGTTTCTATGGAAACAAACAACTTTAATGGTGCTGCGACGTTTCCATGGAACAAACAACTTTAGTGGTGCTGCGACGTTTCCATGGAAACAAACAACTTTAATGGTGCTGCGACGTTTCTATGGAAACAAACAACTTTAGTGGTGCTGCGACGTTTCTATGGAAACAAACAACTTTAGTGGTTGCTGCGACGTTTCCATGGAAACAAACAAACTTTAGTGGTGCTGCGACGTTTCTATGGAAACAAACAACTTTAGTGGTGCTGCGACGTTTCTATGGAAACAAACAACTTTAGTGGTGCTGCGACGTTTCTATGGAAAACAAACAAACTTTAGTGGTGCTGCGACGTTCTATGGAAACAAACCAACTTTAGTGGTGCTGCGACGTTTCCATGGAAACAAACAACTTTAATGTGCTGCGACGTTTCCATGGAAACAAACAACTTTAGTGGTTGCTGCGACGTTTCCATGGAACAAACAACTTTAATGGTGCTGCGACGTTTCCATGGAAACAAATAACAACAACTTTTAATGGTGCTGCGACGTTTCTATGGAAACAAACAACTTTAGTGGTGCTGCGACGTTTCTATGGAAACAAACAACTTTAGTGGTGCTGCGACGTTCTATGGAAACAAACAACTTTAGTGTGCTGCGACGTTTCTATGGAAACAAACAACTTTAGTGGTGCTGCCACGTTTCTATGAAACAAACAACTTTAATGGTGCTTGCGACGTTTCCATGGAAACAAACAACTTTAGTGGTGCTGCGACGTTTCCATGGAAACAAACAACTTTAATGGTGCTGCGACGTTTCCATGGAAACAAACAACTTTAATGGTGCTGCGACGTTTCCATGGAAACAAACATGATGACATGCTAACATTAGCTTAGCTTGTGATAGCTTCATGGCTAATGACGAAAACTCACCGAGGTGGAAAACTCTTTGTAGACGGCTCGATCCTGAGGAGACAAAGACTGAGGAGGAGGAGGAGGAGGGAGGGAGGAGGGAGGAGGGGGAGGAGGGAGGGAGGAGGAGGAGGAGGAGGAGGGAAGGAGAGGAGGAGGGGGAGGAGGGAGGAGGAGGAGGGAGGGGAGGAGGAGGGAGGAGGAGGAGGAGGAGAGGGAGGAGGGAGGAGGGAGGAGGAGGGAGGAGAGGAGGGGAGGAGGGAGGAGGCGGAGGAGGAGGAGGGAGGAGGGGATGGAGGAGGAGGAGGAGGAGGAGGAGGAGGGAGGAGGAGGAGGAGGGGAGGAGGAGGAGGAGTGAGGAGAGGAGGGAGGAGGAGAAGGGAGGAGGAGGAGGAGGGAGGAGGAGGAGGGAGGAGGAGGAGGAGGGAGGAGGAGAAGGGAGGAGGAGGAGGAGGAGGAGGGAAGGAGGAGGGAGGAGGAGGAAGGAGGGAGGAGGGAGGGAGGAGGGAGGGAGGAGGGAGGGAGGAGGAAGGTGGGAGGAGGAAGGAGGGGGGGGAGGAAGGAGGGAGAGGAGGAGGGAGGAGGGAGGAGGAGAGGGGGAGGGCGGGGAGGAGGGAGGGAGGGAGGGAGGAGGAGGGAGGAGGGGGAGGAGGAGGGAGGAGGAGGAGGAGGAGGAGGGGAGGAGGAGGAGGGCGGAGGAGGGAGGAGGAGGGAGGAGGAGAAGGGGAGGAGGAGGAGGAGGGAGGAGGAGGAGGGAGGAGGGGGAGGAGGGGGAGGAGAGAGGAGGAGGAGGAGGAGGAGGGGGGAGGGAAGGAGGGCGGAGAGGAGAGGAGGAGGAGGGAGGAGGAGGAGGAGGAGGAGGAGGAAGGAGGGAGGAGGAGGAGGAGGAGGAGGGAGGAGGAGGAGGAGGAGGAGGAGGAGGGCGAGGAGGAGGGAGGATGAGGAAGGAAGGAGGGAGGAGGAGGAGGCGGAGGAGGGAGGAGGAGGAGGAGGAGGAGGAGGGAGGAGGAGGAGGAGGAGGAGAAGGAGGAGGAGGAGAGGAGAGAGAGGAGGGAGGAGGAAGAGGAGGAGGAGGAGGGAGGAGGGAGGAGGAGGAGGGAGGAGGAGGAGGAGGAGGAGGAGGAGGAGGAGGAGAGTAAACATCATTCTCTGGGTTTGTTTCGTGTTTTTTAAACGTTGTCTGTTGCGGCCTGTAGGGGGCGACGTCAGGAGGCCTGCAGAAACTTTGCTTAGTAATAGTGACGTCATGACACCATGCTGAGCTCTGATTGGCTCAGAGGTTCGTTCATGGT
>JAFMOB010000385.1:50825-140825 GCA_018985215.1 Larimichthys polyactis
ACCATGAACGAACCTCTGAGCCAATCAGAGCTCAGCATGGTGTCATGACGTCACTATACTAAGCAAAGTTTCTGCAGGCCTCCTGACGTCGCCCCTACAGGCCGCAACAGACAACGTTTAAAAAACACGAAACAAACCCAGAGAAGGATGTTTACTCTCCTCCTCCCCTCCTCCCTCCTCTCCTCCTCCCTCCTTCCTCCTCCTCCCTCCCTCCTCCTCCTCCCTCCCTCTCCTCCTCCTCCTCCCTCCCTCTCCTCCTCCTCCTCCTCTCCTTCCTCTCCTCCCTCCCTCCTCCCTCCTCCCTCCTCCTCCTCCCTCCGTCCTCCTCCTCCTCTCCTTCCCTCCTCCCCTCTCCTCCTCCTCCTCCTCCTCCTCCCTCCTCCTCCTCCCGTCCTTCCGCCTCCCTCCGCCTCCTCTCCTCCTCCCTCCCTCCTCCCTCTCCTCCTCCTCCCTCTCCTCCTCCTCTCCTCCTCCTCTCCCGCTCCCTCCTCCCTCCTCCTTCCTCCTCCCTCCCTTCCTCCGCCTCCCTCCTCCTCCTCCCTCCCTCCTCCTCCCTCCCTCCTTCTCTCTCCCTCCTCCCTCCTCCTTCCCTCCTCCTCCTCCTCCTCCTCCTCCTCCTCCTCCTCCTCCTCCTCCTCCTCCTCCTCCTCCTCCTCCTCCTCCTCCTCCTCCTCCTCCTCCTCCTCCTCCTCCCTCCCTCCTCCTCCTTCCTCCCTCCCACCTTCCTCCTCCCTCCCTCCTCCTCCTCCCTCCCTCTTCCCTCCTTCCTCCTCCTCCCTCCTCCTCCCTCCTCCTTCCTCCTCCTCCTCCTCCTCCTCCTCCTCCTCCTCCTCCTCCTCCCTCCTCCCTCCCTCCCTCCCTCCTCCCTCCTCCTTCCCTGCCTTCCTCCTCCTCCTCCTCCCTCCCTCCTTCCCTCCTTCCTCCTCCTCCCTCCTCCTCCTCCTTCCCTCCTCCTCCTCCTCCTTCCCTCCTCCTCCTCCTCCTCCTCCTCCTCCTCCTCCTCCTCCTCCTCCTCACCCTCCTCCCCCTCCTCCCTCCTCCCTCCCTCCTCCTCCTCCTCCTCAGTCTTTGTCTCCTCAGGATCGAGCCGTCTACAAAGAGTTTTCCACCTCGGTGAGTTTTCGTCATTAGCCATGAAGCTATCACAAGCTAAGCTAATGTTAGCATGTCATCATGTTTGTTTCCATGGAAACGTCGCAGCACCATTAAAGTTGTTTGTTTCCATGGAAACGTCGCAGCACCATTAAAGTTGTTTGTTTCCATGGAAACGTCGCAGCACCACTAAAGTTGTTTGTTTCCATAGAAACGTCGCAGCACCACTAAAGTTGTTTGTTTCCATAGAAACGTCGCAGCACCACTAAAGTTGTTTGTTTCCATAGAAACGTCGCAGCACCACTAAAGTTGTTTGTTTCCATAGAAACGTCGCAGCACCACTAAAGTTGTTTGTTTCCATAGAAACGTCGCAGCACCACTAAAGTTGTTTGTTTCCATAGAAACGTCGCAGCACCACTAAAGTTGTTTGTTTCCATGGAAACGTCGCAGCACCACTAAAGTTGTTGTTTCCATGGAAACGTCGCAGCACCATTAAAGTTGTTTGTTTCCATGGAAACGTCGCAGCACCACTAAAGTTGTTTGTTTCCATGGAAACGTCGCAGCACCATTAAAGTTGTTTGTTTCCATGGAAACGTCGCAAGCACCATTAAAGTTGTTTGTTTCCATGGAAACGTCGCAGCACCACTAAAGTTGTTTGTTTCCATGGAAACGTCGCAGCACCATTAAAGTTGTTTGTTTCCATGGAAACGTCGCAGCACCACTAAAGTTGTTTGTTTCCATAGAAACGTCGCAGCACCACTAAAGTTGTTTGTTTCCATAGAAACGTCGCAGCACTAAAGTTGTTTGTTTCCATAGAAACGTCGCAGCACCACTAAAGTTGTTTGTTTCCATAGAAACGTCGCAGCACCACTAAAGTTGTTTGTTTCCATGGAAACGTCGCAGCACCACTAAAGTTGTTTGTTTCCATAGAAACGTCGCAGCACCACTAAAGTTGTTTGTTTCCATAGAAACGTCGCAGCACCATTAAAGTTGTTTGTTTCCATGGAAACGTCGCAGCACCACTAAAGTTGTTTGTTTCCATGGAAACGTGGCAGCACCACTAAAGTTGTTTGTTTCCATAGAAACGTGGCAGCACCACTAAAGTTGTTTGTTTCCATAGAAACGTGGCAGCACCACTAAAGTTGTTTGTTTCCATAGAAACGTCGCAGCACCACTAAAGTTCGCAGCAGCCCTGGAGCTAAAGTCCGCGTGACGGCGAAAGGGAAGGCGGTGAGTTCGAGAGCTGCAGCACAGACGGTCGGGGTGGCCAAGCGGGCGATGGCGTACAGAGCTAAGGTAACACAAAGGACACAACACGTTCATCCTGAAGGAGGCAGAGGAGGAGACAAAGGAGAACTGGGAACTAATGCAGTCTATAAACCTGTCTGTCTGTCTGTGTGTTTGTCTGTGTGTTTGTCTGTCTCTCTGTGTGTCTGTCTCTCTGTGTGTCTGTCTGTGTGTGTGTGTCTGTCTGTCTGTCTGTCTGTGTGTGTGTGTGTGTGTGTCTGTCTGTGTGTCTGTCTGTCTGCCTGTGTGTCTGTCTGTGTCTGTCTGCCTGTCTGTGTGTCTGTCTGTCTGCCTGTCTGTGTGTCTGTCTGTCTGTCTGTGTGTTTGTGTGTCTGTCTGTGTCTGTCTGTCTGTGTGTCTGCCTGTCTGTCTGTGTGTTTGTGTGTCTGTCTGTCTGTCTTCCAGCAGGACATGTCTGACTCAGATGAGGAAGAGGAGAAGAGCGACTCGTCAGACTCTGATGAAGACGACGAGACGTCTGGATCAACAGACAGCGAGGACGACGAGGTGACGACTAAAGAACAAACCTTTAAATAACCTTTAAATAATGTTTAAGAAACCCTTATGGAACCATGGTCAGAGTTCAGGTACATTTATACCTGAGGTCAATGTTCACGTTACCGTTGAACGACAGGTAAGTTACCTGGCTGATCACTTCCTGTGTTGTCGCTTCCTCAGAACGATGACGATGACGATGAGGACGAGGACGATGAAGATCAGAGCTCCTCCGAGGAATCCAGTGACTCCGACTCGGACTAGCTCCGCCCCCCCTCCACCTCATTGGAGAGGACAGGCTGTGCAGGCCACGCCTCCTCACATGCTAATCATCCCAGCGGACCAATGAGAAGTGGTGACATCATATTGCGGTCGCGCTGGCCCCTCCCACCTCCCCTCTGAAAGGGGGCGGAGCCTGGCGGAGTGTTTTGTTACGTGTTTCTGTTTTTTATCGAGTGTTTGTTGGTTTTTATCAGACAGACGGTTCAGACGGGTGGAGTTGTTTTTAATTTTGTGGAGCCATGATGGGGGTGGGGTTTGTACAGACAGGCAGGGGAGGGGCGGAGCCTATTGTTTGTTAGTTACCGCTGAGGGAGGAGCCAGTGTTTATCCTCCAATCAGCCGCCTGCCTGAGAAAATTATTAACAAATAAATGCACTTTTTCTCACCGGTGTAGTCCGACTCCATGTATAAATGTATATTATATATAATATATATTAGTGTAAATGTGAGCTTCAAGCTGAACAAACGACAGACAGCTGTTGGTAGTTTCAGGTTTTATAGACATTTCATAGATTTATATAAACAAGCTTCTTTTCCACCAAACGTCCGTCACCTGATACACAAATAAATAATCTGACCTTTGACCCCTACACATCATACTGAAGCTGGCTCGTCCTCCTTTGGCACGCGC
Source organism: Larimichthys polyactis (assembly GCA_018985215.1). Taxonomy (NCBI): domain Eukaryota; kingdom Metazoa; phylum Chordata; class Actinopteri; family Sciaenidae; genus Larimichthys; species Larimichthys polyactis. The sequence continues at coordinate 54,613 of JAFMOB010000385.1, forward strand.
ACCACATCACCGTGGTAACGACCCCCCCCCCCCCCCCCCGGACGACCATATTCTCTCAGAGCACTACAGTACCCATCAGCCCCTGCTCCCACCCCCCACAAACTCAAACTCCATCTGACTATAAAACAGTCTCACACATGCATCGTTGTCGTTACCATGGTTACCAAAACTTTATAAAAATGGCCCCCCCCCAAAAAAGATATGTTTGTTCATCCACACGCCGACCAATCAGATCACAGCCTGCATACGGCGACCAATCAGATCACAGCCTGCATACGGCGACCAATCAGATCACAGCCTGCATACGGCGACCAATCAGATCACAGCCTGCAGACGTCTTTGACGACGAGCTGATCGATCGCTGCAGCTGTGATCTGAACGTGAGGTTGACCAATCAGATCCAGACAGACAGCAGGCGTGACGTCTCTCTCACACACACACACACACACACACACACACACACACACACACACACACACACACACACACACACACACACACACACACAGCGTCATAGCGGGGCGTCCAGCAGCTTCTTGTGCAGGTACTGCTTCACCTCCTCGATGCCATTCAGCTTCTCCAGCTCGTGGTACGGCAGCTGAGAGGGGACAAGATGACACGTTTGTGACATGAGTGTCACATGACCTGTGAATCGGACTGGGTCAACGTACTGACCTGGAGGATGACGTATCCCAACAGCCTCAGGTGTCGGTCCCTCATGGCTCGTGAACCGACCAGAACCTCGGAGTTGTGGCAGTAGTGCCACTTATCGTTGACAGACATGATGACCCTGCAGAGACCAGAACCATGACCAGAACCATCAGATGAATGACTGCTGCAGAACGGGTCAGAACCGTCTGGAAGTGGACTCACCTCCTGATCTGCCTCGGTTCTGTTGGGGGACTCTCTGGGTCAGGTCTGTTGGGGGGGTGGAGGTGCGGTGGTGACGGGGGACCTCTGTCGGTACTGGACCCATCAGAATACGTCACACCCTCGTAGAACCCAGGAAGCTCGCAGTCCGTACCTTGGACCCGCGCCCCCCCCCTCATCCTCCAGGATCTTCCCGATGGAGAACTGGAACAGAGAGTCCGGGGCGGTGGGCCCGGCTGGTCCTGGCACCCCGGCCTGAGTCAGTCCATCGGAGGGCGGGCTGCTGAGCGTGGAGCTATCCTGGCTCTCCAGAGAGTGCTCCTTGGCGAGCCCAGAGTAGAACTCTGCTGCTGGAACAAAGTACGGCCCGTAGTCCAGTGGACCCCCATTAGCTCCGGGCCGGGGGGCCCCGAGGCCACCACGGACCCCGCTGTGCCACGTATGTGAGGGGCCAGGAAGGAGCCGCCCATGGCCTCGCCCACCGGCTGCTCGGCGCCATCGTCCAGCGCCGCAAACGGAGAGAACTTCTGGAACTCTGATGTCACTGCAGCAACGCCACTATCAGCTGGTTTCGATGTCACGGCGATGCAGGGTGGGGGCGGAGCCACACCGACAGAGAGAGCAGCACCGGTCCTGATGGGTAGAACCCGACCAGAACCGTCCATCCACAGCACAAAGTCTGGAGCCAAAGAGACATCAGATTACTGCAGTACATGAAGTACTCTGTGTACACTGACTATACTGTGTGTGTGCTCTGTCTGTGTGTAGTACCTGTGTAGTATCCGGGTGGCAGTACTTCATCCTGTTTGTAGTTCTGTTCTCCGACCAGCTGTCGCAGAGCCTCGGCCACCAGACCTTTATAACTGACAGGACAAGAGCCATCAGAACCTGTCAGAACCTGTCAGAACCTGTCCTGACCAGTCAGAAGGCCCGTGGTGTTACCTGTACTTGCGGTTGACCTCGTCAGCAGTTAGGGCGTGGTCAAACATCAGAACCTTGTGGGTGTCCTGCAGTCGTGGTCCGGTGTACTCGCGGTACTCGAGCTCCACAGCAGCGTCCAGCAGAGAGAGGTACCGCCGAACGATCAGGGCGTACGGGCTGTCTGCGGGCGGGATCAGAGGGGTGGAGTCAGAGATGGGCGGAGTCAGGAGAGGGGTAGTGTAGAGAAGTTTACCCTTTATTATTATTAGTGACTTGTATCTGTGCTGTGCAGTTTATAGGACGAGTATTTTTTGTTCTTTGATAGTTCATATTGCACTAGTAGTTGCATATTTGTTTTCAAGATGGGATTTTTCCTGTTTTCTGACCTCATGCTTACTTAAAGTTGCCTTTTGGGACAAACATGCATACGTACATATACTTGCCTGTAGAGAGGAGATTATTACAGCCTAAAAAATAAATACAATAATAATAATAATAACTAGAAGTGTGCCTGACTGGCCCTGTCACCCCCATACATTAAATAGCTGTCAGCATGTGTGTGCATGCTTGTGTCTGTTAATGAGAGAGTTTTGCAAAGTCTTTTATTCTGAAGGGACTCTTATTTTGAAAAACTTTTGTCTTGTCTTTGTGTGTGTGTGTGTGTGTGTGTGTGGGCCAGGTGGCACCACCAATCAGAGCAGAGCAGTCAACCGCAGCTCCACCTGTAACATTTGACACCGCTGAAAGAGAGAAAAAACGCTGAAAGTACCCCTCGAACAGAAAAGGATTTCTGGTCAAGCCATAGTTCCTATCATTGAACTGACTTCGCTGGGAGCATCCTGAGCTATTCCTGGACGTCTACATAGGTATTTTATGCAGCTAAACTTAAGAATTGTGACCGTTAGAGCGATCGAAAGAAACTGGTATCTCTGCTTTCCTCCAGAAATTTTCCCACCTTTTAAACATGGCAGTCTATAAGGCTGTGGCTTGGTGTTGCTGGCGCATCTGTGCGTCTCCCGTCAAAACTATAACTCAGAGCTTTAGCAGATGAATGTGAGTGAGACGACAAATCTTCCTACGTTTCTATGTATAAATTATTTCTGTAGAGTGACATTTGTGGCCTCTGGGGCACTTTACAAATGTATTTGTCAACAGTTTTTTCTCTCCCTCTCTAGTCTAGCGATGTCACGCACTCTAGCCTCTCCATGAACTAACACTGGGGGAATTTTTGCCGTGTTTTTGCCGAATAATTCGAAAACCGTTTGGTGAAACTCTTAGAAAAGTCATAGCATACCGATCCCAGTCCAGCCGGTCGTTTTGATACCTTTTTCGTGTATGTTTTTTAGATTATTTTTTTGGCCTCAAGCTTTATTGTACAGTGACAGGAATGTGTAGAGAGAGAGAGAGACAGAGAGAGACAGAGAGACAGGAAAGAGCCACAGGTCAGATTCGAATCCTCGGCTTCCACAGCACGGAGTGAGCCTTTGCACATGGGGTGGCGTTTAGCTCAGTTGGTAGAGCAGCCGCCCCATGTGCGAAGGCTCACTCCGTGCTGTGGAAGCCGAGAAAGAAAGAAAAAAATAATTTTTATAAGAAGGATAAATATGGGGAATAGTATATAGTGTGCTCTTTCAGGCACACTCAATAATATTAAAGCAAACAGAGCTCTGGTATCGGAATAGTATTAGTATCGGCAGATATCCAATTTCAGGTATTGGGATCAGATCGGAAGTGAAAAAATGTGTATCGGTGCATCCCTAGCGGGTTCAGTTGGTTTGTTTCAGAATATTCACTGTCAGGTATCAGGATGAGATCTGTGAACCTGTCCAGGCATACTGGACCCTGTATCGGTGACGTTACCGGTCGTGTCGCAGTACATACTTGTGACGTTGCTGATGAAGGCGGAGGAGAAGACGCGGTGCAGCACCAGGCCCGGGAAGTGTCCCAGCTGGAACAGAGACATGAGAATGTTGACGGTGGCGAGCGGCGAGCTGAGTGCCTTCAGCTCCACCACCTCCTCCAACCGAGAGAAGAACTGCTGCTCATTGGACGGACGGTAGCTCATTCTGCTGAAGGGGAACACCAGCTTCTGGATCACCTGAGGACACACGGACAAACACACCTGTAGAGTCCTGTACACAAACACTGAAGACCACATGAACACCTGTCCAACCCTCACCTTACTATCCAGGTACTCGGCCTTCTTCACCAGGAAGTCTGCAATTGTGTCGAGCAGTCGAGTCTCTCTCAGTCGATGGCGAGCGATGTATTTGGCGATCAGAGCCATCGTGTACGGAGTGATGCTGTCCACCTTCTTTGGCAGCTCCTCTGTGAGAGCAACAGGTCACGTGGTCAGTCACATGGTCAGTCACATGGTCGATTCCTGGTTCAGATCTAAGCTTCCCTCAGGTTACGTACCTGCCAGGCTGCTGATGAACCTCTCCTGTCGGTTCTGGTAGAACAGGTGCGAGCTGAAGATCAGCTCCAGACTCTTGTTACTCGCCTCCCGAGCGCACGCCGCCAACATCTCATCCAACAGCGCCATCTCCTGGTCACGAACTCCGCTGACACTCGCCAAGGTGTGTTTGACCAGACGCAGGATCTTCCTGAAGACAGAAGTCAAAATATACAGACCAACCTCTGAACACCTGAACCCTCTGACACAGGAAGCAGAGTGCACTTACCTGTTGGCGAGCAGTTGTTCAGGGTTTGAAGGTGTGTTGTTATTGCTCGTGCTGGCGATGTTAGCGCCCCCTGTGGCAGCTGCAGCTTCCTGCGGCTGCAGCAGGCGCCACTTGAGTCTGTAGTAGGACAGCAACAGGAAGAGCGTCTGCGGGTGGCGCTCTCTCTCCAGGTTCTTCTCCAGGCCGGCCAGGCAGGCCTCTGTCAGAGGGTGCTGAGTGCCCGGGTGGAGCTTCATGCTGGAGCTGAACACCATCGACACGTCCTTCTGGTTAAACTGGTTCAGCCTGGACTGAGACTCCGCCTCCAACACCTGGACCACCTGAGAGTCACTGGGAAGACCTAAAGAGAACGCACATGTGTCACACACATGTAAATCTGAGACTCACTTGAGAGGACCTGAGCCTCCCCTGAGAGGACCTGAACTTCACCTGAGCCTCATCTGAACCTCGCCTGAGCCTCGCCTGAGAGGACCTGAACTTCACCTGAGCCTCATCTGAACCTCGCCTGAACCTCAACTGAGACTCGGCTGAGCCCCAACTGAGACTCGCCTGAGCCCCAACTGAGACTCGCCTGAGCCTCGCCTGAGCCTCAACTGAGACTCGCCTGAGAGGACCTGAACTTCACCTGAGCCTCATCTGAACCTCGCCTGAACCTCACCTGAACCTCAACTGAGACTCGCCTGAGCCTCAACTGAGACTCGCCTGAGAGGACCTGAGCCTCGTCTGAACCTCGCCTGAGCCTCGCCTGAACCTCAACTGAGACTCGCCTGAGCCTCAACTGAGACTCGCCTGAGAGGACCTGAGCCTCGCCTGAACCTCAACTGAGACTCGCCTGAGAGGACCTGAGCCTCAACTGAGACTCGCCTGAGAGGACCTGAGCCTTGCCTGAGCCTCGCCTGAGCCTCGCCTGAGAGGACCTGAACTTCACCTGAGCCTCATCTGAACCTCGCCTAAACCTCGCCTGAACCTCAACTGAACCTGAACCTCAACTGAACCTCAACTGAACCTCAACTGAGACCCGCCTGAGAGGACCTGAACTTCACCTGAGCCTCATCTGAACCTCGCCTGAACCTCAACTGAACCTCAACTGAGACTCGCCTGAGAGGACCTGAACTTCACCTGAGCGGACCTGAGCCTCACCTGAGAGGACCTGCCCCCTCAAAATCAGCTGATCACTGAGCTGCTTTCTGTTTGGTCGTGATGACTCACCAAGGGCCGCCACAGCGTAGAGACAGTTGACGATGCTGAAGTTGTCGAACTTGGCGCAATCATTGACAATGGCGTTACAAAGCGTCTGAAAGTCCTGATGCTCCAGGATCTGCCGCCCGTCGCCACCCTCAGCTCCTCCTCCTGTGGCCTCAGCTTCGGCGTTGTCTCCCCCACCTCGTGGAGGTGTGGCCTGCAGCAGCTGTCCGATCTTCTGCAGGGCAACGGGGTAGTGGTTGTGGGATATCTTGGCCGGGTTCTGGGTGACCCACCGTAGCACCTCGTCCGGGCGCCGCGAGCGCTCAATGAGGCGCTTCATGGTGAAGAACGTGTCGTAGCTCATCTTCTCATGAATAAAGTTCCACATCTTCTTCTTGCTGCCGGCGGCAGCGGCCCCTCCAGCGGCAGCGCCACCCCCTCCATACGTGTGGAAGTGGGCATGGTGTTGGTAGTGCGGGGGCATTGGGGGTGGGGCGAGGTGGGCGGGTTGTGGGTGAGGGTGTGGGTGAGGGTGGGGGTGGTAGTGGTGGTGGAAGTGAGCTCCTCTGTGAGCGTCCGGGCGGCCCTGGTACAGCGGGTAGGCGGGGGGAGGCGGGGCCGGGTGGGGGAGGTGGGGATGGGGCGCCTCGAGCATGGAAAGCCCCGCCCTTCTCCCCTGTTTGACTCCACCCCCTGCACCTCCACCTCCACCTCCTCCTCCTCCCCCCGCGGTGCTGTACAGGCGGGTGGCGTACATGGAGACAGACTGAGTGGGGGAGCGAGGGAGGCGAAGAGGGAGGCGAAGAGGGAGGCTCAGGAGGCGCCACCCAGTGGACAAACACAGCATAGTCCAACAGCCAGCACACCTGGAGGCACCTCAGCACTCCTACAGGAGGAGAGAGGAGAGGAGAGAAGAGGGAAGGAGAGAAGAGGAGGAGAGAAGAGGGAAGGGGAGAGGAGGAGAGGGCAGAGGTCACCGATTTACAGACTGAACCTGGTTTGTTTGAACCTGTGATGTCATTGTTTACATCACAGGTTACAGGTGAGGGGTGGGCCTTAGACTGACAGATGCATCTATGGGTACAGTTGAATAGTCAAAAAAAAAAAAGATCTGCTAAGTCCTTTCCTAACCGCTCGTCCTAAACACTTGTCCTTGACCTGGATGTGTGTCCTGAGGAAAGGAAAGGTGTGAAGGAGAGGTCCTGAGGAAAGGTATGAAGGAGAGGTCCTGAGGAAAGGAAAGGTGTGAAGGAGAGGTCCTGAGGAAAGGTATGAAGGAGAGGTCCTGAGGAAAGGAAAGGTGTGAAGGAGAGGTCCTGAGGAAAGGTATGAAGGAGAGGTCCTGAGGAAAGGAAAGGTGTGAAGGAGAGGTCCTGAGGAAAGGTGTGAAGGAGAGGTCCTGAGGAAAGGAAAGGTGTGAAGGAGAGGTCCTGAGGAAAGGAAAGGTGTGAAGGAGAGGTCCTGAGGAAAGGTATGAAGGAGAGGTCCTGAGGAAAGGAAAGGTGTGAAGGAGAGGTCCTGAGGAAAGGTATGAAGGAGAGGTCCTGAGGAAAGGAAAGGTGTGAAGGAGAGGTCCTGAGGAAAGGTATGAAGGAGAGGTCCTGAGGAAAGGAAAGGTGTGAAGGAGAGGTCCTGAGGAAAGGTGTGAAGGAGAGGTCCTGAGGAAAGGAAAGGTGTGAAGGAGAGGTCCTGAGGAAAGGAAAGGTGTGAAGGAGAGGTCCTGAGGAAAGGAAAGGTGTGAAGGAGAGGTCCTGAGGAAAGGAAAGGTGTGAAGGAGAGGTCCTGAGGAAAGGTGTGAAGGAGAGGTCCTGAGGAAAGGAAAGGTGTGAAGGAGAGGTCCTGAGGAAAGGAAAGGTGTGAAGGAGAGGTCCTGAGGAAAGGAAAGGTGTGAAGGAGAGGTCCTGAGGAAAGGAAAGGTGTGAAGGAGAGGTCCTGAGGAAAGGTGTGAAGGAGAGTTGATAAGGAGTTAGGAGATGTCATGAGGTGATGTTGGTCTCTTTGCAGGATATAAAGATGTAAACAAAGTGTCACAGTGAGAGTCTCACACACAATAATCAATGATCAGCTGACTTCATGATGATCTGCGTCACAGTTACAGACGCTCTGACGTCACAATCATGTTTTACATTCATTTCAATGGGCAGGACAACTTATTGACAACCTATTGACAACTTATTGACAACTTATTGACAACCTATTGACAACCTATTGACAACTTATTGACAACTTATTGACAACCTATTGAAAACCTATTGACAACCTATTGACAACTTATTGAAAACCTATTGACAACCTATTGACAACCTATTGACAACTTATTGACAACCTATTGACAACCTATTGACAACTTATTGAAAACCTATTGACAACTTATTGACAACTTATTGACAACCTATTGACAACCTATTGACAACTTATTGACAACCTATTGACAACCTATTGACAACTTATTGACAACTTATTGACAACCTATTGACAACCTATTGACAACCTATTGACAACTTTTTGACAACTTATTGACAACTTATTGACAACCTATTGACAACTTATTGACAACCTATTGACAACCTATTGACAACTTATTGACAACCTATTGACAACTTATTGACAACCTATTGACAACTTATTGACAACCTATTGACAACTTTTTGACAACCTATTGACAACTTATTGACAACTTATTGACAACTTTTTGACAACCTATTGACAACTTATTGACAACTTATTGACAACTTATTGACAACCTATTGACAACTTATTGACAACCTATTGACAACTTATTGACAACCTATTGACAACCTATTGACAACTTTTTGACAACTTATTGACAACTTATTGACAACCTATTGACAACTTATTGACAACCTATTGACAACCTATTGACAACTTATTGACAACCTATTGACAACTTATTGACAACCTATTGACAACTTATTGACAACCTATTGACAACTTTTTGACAACCTATTGACAACTTATTGACAACTTATAGACAACCTATTGACAACTTATTGACAACTTATTGACAACTTATTGACAACCTATTGACAACTTTTTGACAACCTATTGACAACTTATTGACAACCTATTGACAACGTATTGACAACCTATTGACAACCTATTGACAACTTATTGACAACCTATTGACAACCTATTGACAACTTATTGACAACCTCTTGACCAACTTTTTGACAACCTATTGACAACTTATTGACAACCTTTTTTGACAACCTATTGACAACTTATTGACAACTTATTGACAACCTATTGACAACCTATTGAAACTTATGACAACCTATTGACAACCTATTGACAACTTTTTGACAACCTATTGACAACTTATTGACAACTTATTGACAACCTATTGACAACTATTGACAACTTATTGACAACCTATTGACAACCTATTGACAACTTATTGACAACCTATTGACAACTTATTGACAACCTATTGACAACTTATTGACAACTTATTGACAACCTCTTGACAACTTATTGACAACTTATTGACAACCTATTGAACTTATTGACAACTTATTGACAACTTATTGACAACCTATTGACAACTATTGACAACCTATTGACAACTTATTGACAACCTATTGACAACTATTGACAACCTATGACACTATTGACAACCTATTGACAACTTATTGACAACCTATTGACACCTATTGACAACTTATTGACAACCTATTGACAACTTATTGACAACCTATTGACAACCTATTGACAACCTATTGACAACTTATTGACAACCTCTTGACAACTTATTGACAACCTATTGACAACTTATTGACAACCTCTTGACAACTTATTGACAACCTATTGACAACCTATTGACAACCTATTGACAACCTATTGACAACGTTTACACGTTTGACAAACAGCTGTGTGTGAGCAGCTCCACACATGGAGCACGAGGTCCAGGTGACCACAGGAGGACACGGTCCCTGACAGAAGTTCACGTCATCAATAAACGACCAATCAGGCCGCTGCTCACACACCTCCACCTGGCCCACATGCTAACGTTAGCGGCTAGTTAGTCACAGATACGTCACTACATATATCACATGAATACAATGACGTCATTATTTATTTGGCGTTCCTGTCAGTCCACCTGACACGTGCCGGCTGTCTGTGAGCTCACAGACGGGCTCACAGACAGCCGGGATGCGGCTCACAGACAGGCTCACAGACAGGCTCACAGACAGCCGGGATGCGGCTCACAGACAGGCTCACAGACAGGCTCACAGACAGCCGGGATGCGGCTCACAGACAGGCTCACAGACGGGCTCACAGACAGCCGGGATGCGGCTCACAGACGGGCTCACAGACAGGCTCACAGACAGCCGGGATGCGGCTCACAGACAGGCTCACAGACGGGCTCACAGACAGGCTCACAGACGGGCTCACAGACGGGCTCACAGACAGCCGGGATGCGGCTCACAGACAGGCTCACAGACGGGCTCACAGACAGCCGGGATGCGGCTCACAGACAGGCTCACAGACAGGCTCACAGACGGGCTCACAGACGGGCTCACAGACAGCCGGGATGCGGCTCACAGACAGGCTCACAGACGGGCTCACAGACGGGCTCACAGACAGCCGGGATGCGGCTCACAGACAGGCTCACAGACGGGCTCACAGACGGGCTCACAGACAGCCGGGATGCGGCTCACAGACGGGCTCACAGACAGGCTCACAGACAGCCGGGATGCGGCTCACAGACGGGCTCACAGACAGGCTCACAGACAGGCTCACAGACAGCCGGGATGCGGCTCACAGACAGGCTCACAGACAGGCTCACAGACGGGCTCACAGACAGCCGGGATGCGGCTCACAGACAGGCTCACAGACGGGCTCACAGACAGGCTCACAGACAGGCTCACAGACGGGCTCACAGACGGGCTCACAGACAGCCGGGATGCGGCTCACAGACAGGCTCACAGACAGGCTCACAGACGGGCTCACAGACAGCCGGGATGCGGCTCACAGACAGGCTCACAGACAGACTCACAGACAGCCGGGATGCGGCTCACAGACAGGCTCACAGACGGGCTCACAGACAGGCTCACAGACAGGCTCACAGACGGGCTCACAGACAGCCGGGATGCGGCTCACAGACAGGCTCACAGACGGGCTCACAGACGGGCTCACAGACGACCCGCAGATAAACTACAACAAGCTAACTGTAAGCTAAGCTAAGCTAGCCGTCAGCTGATCTGTTAGCCTGTTAGCTTGTGTCTGTCCTTAATAACCCGCTCGGTAACCGGCTAACCCGCTCGGTAACCGGCTAACCCGCTCGGTAACCGGCTAACCCGCTCGGTAACCGGCTAACCCGCTCGGTAACCGGCTAACCCGCTCGGTAACCGGTTACCGGAGCTGTGTTTGCGCTGGCAGTGACGGCTTCACCTCATCGCTCGGTAACTCCGGCAGCTCCGCTCAGACTTCGCGTTCACCGGGGAAGCAGTCAGCGGTCAGCCCGACGCCATCCTGCTCTACCCGGCATGCAACTGCAGGAGGGGAGGCTGACAGCGCCACCTGCAGGCTGCTCCGTGACCGACACCTGCTCCGTGACCGACACCTGCTCCGTGACCGACACCTGCTCCGTGACCGACACCTGCTCCTTGACCGACACCTGCTCCGTGACCGACACCTGCTCCTTGACCGACACCTGCTCCGTGACCGACACCTGCTCCGTGACCGACACCTGCTCCGTGACCGACACCTGCTCCGTGACCGTTAACTTAGAGTCTGTTGTTAAACTTAGAGTCTGTTAACTTAGAGTCTGTTAACTTAGTGTCTGTTAACTTAGAGTCTGTTAACTTAGAGTCTGTTAACTTAGAGTCTGTTAACTTAGTGTCTGTTAACTTAGAGTCTGTTAACTTAGTGTCTGTTAACTTAGTGTCTGTTAACTTAGTGTCTGTTAACTTAGAGTCTGTTAACTTAAAGTTTGTTAACTTAGTGTCTGTTAACTTAGTGTCTGTTAACTTAGTGTCTGTTAACTTAGAGTCTGTTAACTTAGTGTCTGTTAACTTAGAGTCTGTTAACTTAGTGTCTGTTATTAAACTCAGTGTGTGTTGTCAAACTTCGTGTTTGTACCCATCAAACAGATTGAACCTGTGACCTGGTCTGGACCTTATCAATGAAACCCTGTTAGCACCTGACAGGTAACAAGGACGGGGAAAGGACCAGGACCAGGACCAGGATCACGACCAGGATCACGACCAGAAGACAAAATAGAGACCCCTTTGTCGAGGACAGGTGAGAGTACAGAGATGACGTCTCTCTGCAGGTGAAGGCGCAGTAGCACTTCACGTCACGAGGTGGCAGTGACGCGTCACGGGTGTCCGTGCTGTGACGCAGCGGAAACAGGCTGCCGGAAGAAAGAGGACGAAGAAGAAGAGGCGGTACCGCGAACATGGCGCAGCGGCGTGAACACAAACAGTGACTGCGTCAGAGCTGCACGCGGTCCGCACGCAGAGGATGGCTCACCGTTACCTGCACCTGTCCGCCGGCTGCAGGAGCCTGCTGCGGCGGCTGCGACCCTCCGGAGCCTCGGCCAGGCTGGTAGGTGGAGAACATGCTAACTGTGCTAACCGGGACACCGAGCCCGGAGTGACGCTGGTTCAACCAGGACCTGCGTGTGACGTCAGATAACGTCACCTGTGTGACGTCATGTAACGTTCAGGGACACTCATAGGACCTAGCTAAAACTAGCTAAAGGCTAAAGGAGGAGACCCAGCTGTCACTCAGGGGGTCCCCTCTGACCTCACCTGTCCTCTGTAAAGGTGTCTCAGGGGGTCCCCTCTGACCTCACCTGTCCCCTGTAAAGGTGTCTCAGGGGGTCCCCTCTGACCTCACCTGTCCTGTAAAGGTGTCTCAGGGGGTCCCCTCTGACCTCACCTGTCCTCTGTAAAGGTGTCTCAGGGGGTCCCCTCTGACCTCACCTGTCCTGTAAAGGTGTCTCAGGGGGTCCCCTCTGACCTCACCTGTCCTCTGTAAAGGTGTCTCAGGGGGTCCCCTCTGACCTCACCTGTCCTGTAAAGGTGTCTCAGGGGGTCCCCTCTGACCTCACCTGTCCTCTGTAAAGGTGTCTCAGGGGGTCCCCTCTGACCTCACCTGTCCTCTGTAAAGGTGTCTCAGGGGGTCCCCTCTGACCTCACCTGTCCTGTAAAGGTGTCTCAGGGGGTCCCCTCTGACCTCACCTGTCCTGTAAAGGTGTCTCAGGGGGTCCCCTCTGACCTCACCTGTCCTCTGTAAAGGTGTCTCAGGGGGTCCCCTCTGACCTCACCTGTCCTGTAAAGGTGTCTCAGGGGGTCCCCTCTGACCTCACCTGTCCTCTGTAAAGGTGTCTCAGGGGGTCCCCTCTGACCTCACCTGTCCTGTAAAGGTGTCTCAGGGGGTCCCCTCTGACCTCACCTGTCCTCTGTAAAGGTGTCTCAGGGGGTCCCCTCTGACCTCACCTGTCCTCTGTAAAGGTGTCTCAGGGGGTCCCCTCTGAACCTCACCTGTCCTGTAAAGGTGTCTCAGGGGGTCCCCTCTGACCTCACCTGTCCTGTAAAGGTGTCTCAGGGGGTCCCCTCTGACCTCACCTGTCCTCTGTAAAGGTGTCTCAGGGGGTCCCCTCTGACCTCACCTGTCCTGTAAAGGTGTCTCAGGGGGTCCCCTCTGACCTCACCTGTCCTCTGTAAAGGTGTCTCAGGGGGTCCCCTCTGACCTCACCTGTCCTGTAAAGGTGTCTCAGGGGGTCCCCTCTGACCTCACCTGTCCTCTGTAAAGGTGTCTCAGGGGGTCCCCTCTGACCTCACCTGTCCTCTGTAAAGGTGTCTCAGGGGGTCCCCTCTGACCTCACCTGTCCTGTAAAGGTGTCTCAGGGGGTCCCCTCTGACCTCACCTGTCCTCTGTAAAGGTGTCTCAGGGGGTCCCCTCTGACCTCACCTGTCCTCTGTAAAGGTGTCTCAGGGGGTCCCCTCTGACCTCACCTGTCCTGTAAAGGTGTCTCAGGGGGTCCCCTCTGACCTCACCTGTCCTGTAAAGGTGTCTCAGGGGGTCCCCTCTGACCTCACCTGTCCTCTGTAAAGGTGTCTCAGGGGGTCCCCTCTGACCTCACCTGTCCTGTAAAGGTGTCTCAGGGGGTCCCCTCTGACCTCACCTGTCCTGTAAAGGTGTCTCAGGGGGTCCCCTCTGACCTCACCTGTCCTGTAAAGGTGTCTCAGGGGGTCCCCTCTGACCTCACCTGTCCTGTAAAGGTGTCTCAGGGGGTCCCCTCTGACCTCACCTGTCCTGTAAAGGTGTCTCAGGGGGTCCCCTCTGACCTCACCTGTCCTGTAAAGGTGTCTCAGGGGGTCCCCTCTGACCTCACCTGTCCTCTGTAAAGGTGTCTCAGGGGGTCCCCTCTGACCTCACCTGTCCTCTGTAAAGGTGTCTCAGGGGGGTCCCCTCTGACCTCACCTGTCCTGTAAAGGTGTCTCAGGGGGTCCCCTCTGACCTCACCTGTCCTCTGTAAAGGTGTCTCAGGGGGTCCCCTCTGACCTCACCTGTCCTGTAAAGGTGTCTCAGGGGGTCCCCTCTGACCTCACCTGTCCTGTAAAGGTGTCTCAGGGGGTCCCCTCTGACCTCACCTGTCCTCTGTAAAGGTGTCTCAGGGGGTCCCCTCTGACCTCACCTGTCCTCTGTAAAGGTGTCTCAGGGGGTCCCCTCTGACCTCACCTGTCCTGTAAAGGTGTCTCAGGGGGTCCCCTCTGACCTCACCTGTCCTGTAAAGGTGTCTCAGGGGGTCCCCTCTGACCTCACCTGTCCTGTAAAGGTGTCTCAGGGGGTCCCCTCTGACCTCACCTGTCCTGTAAAGGTGTCTCAGGGGGTCCCCTCTGACCTCACCTGTCCTGTAAAGGTGTCTCAGGGGGTCCCCTCTGACCTCACCTGTCCTCTGTAAAGGTGTCTCAGGGGGTCCCCTCTGACCTCACCTGTCCTCTGTAAAGGTGTCTCAGGGGGTCCCCTCTGACCTCACCTGTCCTGTAAAGGTGTCTCAGGGGGTCCCCTCTGACCTCACCTGTCCTCTGTAAAGGTGTCTCAGGGGGTCCCCTCTGACCTCACCTGTCCTCTGTAAAGGTGTCTCAGGGGGTCCCCTCTGACCTCACCTGTCCTGTAAAGGTGTCTCAGGGGGTCCCCTCTGACCTCACCTGTCCTGTAAAGGTGTCTCAGGGGGTCCCCTCTGACCTCACCTGTCCTGTAAAGGTGTCTCAGGGGGTCCCCTCTGACCTCACCTGTCCTCTGTAAAGGTGTCTCAGGGGTCCCCTCTGACCTCACCTGTCCCTGTAAAGGTGTCTCAGGGGGTCCCCTCTGACCTCACCTGTCCTGTAAAGGTGTCTCAGGGGGTCCCCTCTGACCTCACCTGTCCTGTAAAGGTGTCTCAGGGGGTCCCCTCTGACCTCACCTGTCCTGTAAAGGTGTCTCAGGGGGTCCCCTCTGACCTCACCTGTCCTCTGTAAAGGTGTCTCAGGGGGTCCCCTCTGACCTCACCTGTCCCCTGTAAAGGTGTCTCAGGGGGTCCCCTCTGACCTCACCTGTCCTCTGTAAAGGTGTCTCAGGGGGTCCCCTCTGACCTCACCTGTCCTGTAAAGGTGTCTCAGGGGGTCCCCTCTGACCTCACCTGTCCTCTGTAAAGGTGTCTCAGGGGGTCCCCTCTGACCTCACCTGTCCTCTGTAAAGGTGTCTCAGGGGGTCCCCTCTGACCTCACCTGTCCTGTAAAGGTGTCTCAGGGGGTCCCTCTGACCTCACCTGTCCTCTGTAAAGGTGTCTCAGGGGGTCCCCTCTGACCTCACCTGTCCTCTGTAAAGGTGTCTCAGGGGGTCCCCTCTGACCTCACCTGTCCTGTAAAGGTGTCTCAGGGGGTCCCCTCTGACCTCACCTGTCCTGTAAAGGTGTCTCAGGGGGTCCCCTCTGACCTCACCTGTCCTGTAAAGGTGTCTCAGGGGGTCCCCTCTGACCTCACCTGTCCTCTGTAAAGGTGTCTCAGGGGGTCCCCTCTGACCTCACCTGTCCTCTGTAAAGGTGTCTCAGGGGGTCCCCTCTGACCTCACCTGTCCTGTAAAGGTGTCTCAGGGGGTCCCCTCTGACCTCACCTGTCCTCTGTAAAGGTGTCTCAGGGGGTCCCCTCTGACCTCACCTGTCCTCTGTAAAGGTGTCTCAGGGGGTCCCCTCTGACCTCACCTGTCCCCTGTAAAGGTGTCTCAGGGGGTCCCCTCTGACCTCACCTGTCCTGTAAAGGTGTCTCAGGGGGTCCCCTCTGACCT
This sequence comes from Larimichthys polyactis, assembly GCA_018985215.1. NCBI lineage: Eukaryota > Metazoa > Chordata > Actinopteri > Sciaenidae > Larimichthys > Larimichthys polyactis. The sequence continues at coordinate 70,572 of JAFMOB010000385.1, forward strand.
CACCTGTCCTCTGTAAAGGTGTCTCAGGGGGTCCCCTCTGACCTCACCTGTCCTCTGTAAAGGTGTCTCACGGGGTCTCCTCTGAGTCCCCGCTCGTTACCATGATAACCTCCAGGACCTCTGGAGGCTTCATGTGATGCAGTGTAAAGTCTCATCCTGCATCCTGATTGGCTACCCAGACTGGACTAGTTATGATGTCACCTGCATCCTGCAGAACCGACCCCGGTCATGAGGAACCAATGACGTGTCTGTTTGTGTGTGTGTGTTCTGTGCTGATCGGCTAAACTTGTGTTGGTCAGGTGACGTGTTCAAGTGCAGCAGGACAGGTGGACAGTGGGCGGAGCCTGCTGAGTGACCTGTTGGGAGCGTACAGGAGTGTCAACTCCAGACCACCTAAAGGTGTGTGTGCAGACCTGTTTCAGGCCAGACTCTGGTCCTGGTCCTCTGTTGGTCCTCACAAGTCCACAAACACAAACGTGTTTTTTCTCTTTTCAGGATTCGAGAAATATTTTCCAGAAAATCAGAAAAATCCCAAAAATGCTGAAGGTAACATCTACAGACATCTACTGACTTCTACAGACATCTACTGACTTCTACAGACATCTACTGACATCAACTGACATCTACAGACATCAACTGACTTCTACAGATGACATCTACTGACATCTACAGACATCAACTGACTTCTACAGACATCTACTGACATCTACTGACATCAACTGACATCTACTGACATCTACTGACATCTACAGACATCAACTGACTTCTACAGACATCTACTGACATCAACTGACATCTACTGACATCTACAGACATCTACAGACATCAACTGACTTCTACAGACGACATCTACTGACATCTACAGACATCTACTGACTTCTACAGACATCTACTGACTTCTACAGACATCTACTGACTTCTACAGACGACATCTACTGACATCTACAGACATCAACTGACTTCTACAGACGACATCAACTGACATCTACAGACGACATCTACAGACATCTACTGACATCTACAGACATCAACTGACTTCTACAGACGACATCTACTGACATCTACAGACATCAACTGACTTCTACAGACGACATCTACTGACATCTACAGACGACATCTACAGACATCTACAGACATCTACAGACATCAACTGACATCAACTGACATCAACTGACATCTACAGACATCAACTGACTTCTACAGACATCTACTGACTTCTACAGACGACATCTACAGACATCTACTGACATCTACAGACGACATCAACTGACATCTACAGACATCAACTGACATCTACAGACATCAACTGACATCTACAGACATCAACTGACATCTACAGACGACATCTGCAGACTTCAACTTACATCTACAGACGTCATCTACAGACTTCAACTGACATCTACAGACGTCATCTACAGACGTCATCTACAGACGTCATCTACAGACATGAACTGACATCTACAAACATGAACTGACATCTACAAACATGAACTGACATCTACAGACATCAACTGACTTCTACAGACATGTACAGACATCTACAGACATCAACTGACTTCTACAGACATCAACTGACTTCTACAGACATCAACTGACTTCTACAGACATCAACTGACTTCTACAGACATCAACTGACTTCTACAGACATCTACAGACATCAACTGACATCATCCACTGACATCTACAGACATCTACAGACTTCAACTGACATCTACAGACTTCAACTGACATCTACAGACTTCTACAGACATCTACTGACTTCTACAGACATCAACTGACTTCTACAGACGACATCTACTGACATCTACAGACATCAACTGACTTCTACAGACGACATCAACTGACATCTACAGACGACATCTACAGACATCTACTGACATCTACAGACATCAACTGACTTCTACAGACGACATCTTCTGACATCTACAGACATCAACTGACTTCTACAGACGACATCAACTGACATCTACAGACGACATCTACAGACATCTACAGACATCAACTGACATCAACTGACATCTACAGACATCAACTGACTTCTACAGACATCTACTGACTTCTACAGACGACATCTACAGACATCTACAGACATCTACTGACATCTACAGACGACATCAACTGACATCATCAACTGACATCTACAGACATCAACTGACATCTACAGACATCAACTGACATCTACAGACGACATCTGCAGACTTCAACTTACATCTACAGACGTCATCTACAGACTTCAACTGACATCTACAGACGTCATCTACAGACGTCATCTACAGACGTCATCTACAGACATCTACAAACATGAACTGACATCTACAAACATGAACTGACATCTACAAACATGAACTGACATCTACAAACATGAACTGACATCTACAGACATCAACTGACTTCTACAGACATGTACAGACATCTACAGACATCAACTGACTTCTACAGACATCAACTGACTTCTACAGACATCAACTGACTTCTACAGACATCTACAGACATCTACAGACATCAACTGACATCATCCACTGACATCTACAGACATCTACAGACTTCAACTGACATCTACAGACGACATCTACAGACTTCAACTGACATCAACTGACTTGTACAGACAACTGACTTGTACATCCCTCCCTTTGTTTAGAGATCCTATGGCAGAAGAAACAAAACTCCTGCCAGTGAGCACCGACACCAACCGACACCAACCGACACCAACCTTATTGTCTGTTCTGTTCTCAGAATCCAAACCTGCTGACGCTCAAAAAGCCTCTGGAGATCGAGAAGGAGGAGGTTCAGGTGGAGGAGGTGGTTCAGGTGGAGGAGGAAAAAGAGGAGGCCGTAGGGAGGAATCGCACTGGTCCAGCCGTCTGCTGAAGGTGAGGTGGTATCCACCTGAGTGGGCTGAAGTCACCTGTACTCAGGTGTGACAGGTGTGTTCTGATTGGTTGTTTGTTTCAGGGGGACGTCCCCTGGGACGACAAAGAGTTTCGGATGTACGTCCTGAGCGGCGCAGCGTTCTGGACGACTGTCATGTATTACTTCTTCTTCAGGGACGGAGGACGAGAGGTCACCTGGAAAGACTTTGTCAACAACTACCTGTCCAAAGGAGTGGTGAGGACATCTTTGTTTGTGATGTCATCGCCTTCATCACATCCTGTTAACGTGAACCTGATCATGTGACCTCGATGATGAGTCGTGTTTTGTCTGTCAGGTGGATCGCTTAGAGGTCGTCAACAAGCGCTTCGTCAAGGTCATCTTCAGTCCAGGCAAGACGCCGATGGACGGGGTGAGTCATGCCACCGCTTGATGAGTTAGCTCAGTTAGCTCTGTTGTCCCTGAAGGCCTCGTTCTGTGGCTGTGTTGTTGGTGCGTTCAGGTGCAGTCTGTTTCTTTGTGTTTCAGCAGTATGTGTGGTTTAACATCGGCAGCGTGGACACGTTTGAGAGGAATCTGGAGACGGCTCAGTATGAGCTCGGCATCGAGGGCGAGAACCGACTGCCGGTGGTTTATTCCACGGAGAGCGACGGGTGAGGACCGCCGCCTGTTCAGAGATACCGTGTCTGTTATTGGTTTGTAATGTTGATCTTCATTTACAGGACCTTCCTCCTGAGCATGCTCCCCACAGTGCTCATCATTGGCTTCCTGCTGTTCATGCTGCGGCGTGGCCCTGCGGGGGCGGGGCGTCCCGGCCGGGGGATGGGCGGTCTGTTCAGCGTCAGCGAGACGACGGCGAAGATCCTGAAAGATGAGATCGACGTGAAGTTCAAAGACGTGGCAGGCTGCGAGGAGGCCAAGCTCGAGATCATGGAGTTCGTCAACTTCCTGAAGAACCCCAAACAGTACCAGGACCTCGGTGCCAAGATCCCCAAGGTAAGGGGGTGGGGCCAGGATCCCTGAGGTGAGGGGGTGGGGTGTATTCAGTGTGAACTTTGTGTGACTGGTTGTCTGTTGCAGGGTGCCATCTTGACGGGTCCTCCAGGAACAGGAAAGACTCTTCTGGCCAAAGCGACGGCTGGTGAGGCCAACGTACCATTCATCACTGTTAACGGCTCTGAGTTCCTGGAGATGTTCGTGGGCGTCGGCCCAGCCCGGGTGAGGAACAGATACACAGACAGGAAGAACGTGCTAACGTTAATCTCTCTGACCTCAACGTGTCACTTCCTGTGCAGGTCCGAGATCTGTTCGTCATGGCAAGGAAGAACGCTCCCTGCATCCTTTTCATCGACGAGATCGATGCCGTGGGACGGAAACGAGGGCGAGGAAACTTCGGAGGGCAGAGCGAACAGGAGAACACGCTGAACCAGCTGCTGGTGGAGATGGACGGTAGGTGATGACATCAGAGAGGAAGTAGAGTTTTACGTGTTTCCTGTCAGATAGGGAGGGGCTTGTCATGGACGTTGATTGGTGTAAACACCAATCAGTAGCCAATAGTCTGCTGAGCCCTGTTCGCAGTGACAGGAAGTTTTCTTTCAGGCTTCAACACGGCGACCAACGTCGTCGTTCTGGCGGGAACCAACAGACCAGACATCCTGGATCCGGCGCTGATGAGACCCGGACGCTTCGACAGACAGATCTACATTGGTGAGTCTGTTTACTCTGAGATGGTGGTTGTCACGGTGATGGTGAGGATGATGGTTGTCATGGTGAAAAAAAGTAACCCTGTGGTCAGACGTACTGATGAAGCGTCGTCTGTCTCTCAGGTCCTCCTGACATTAAAGGTAGAGCGTCCATTTTTAAAGTTCACCTGCGTCCTCTGAAGCTCAAGGTCGACCTGGACAAAGACATTCTGGCGAGAAAGATGGCTGCCCTCACACCTGGATTCTCAGGTAAGTCCACGTTTGGACCGTGTGGTCAAACAGTTTGACCGTCTGCCTTACTCATGGGTGTCTTCTCTCTGCTTTGTGTCTGCCAGGCGCCGACATCGCTAACGTCTGTAATGAGGCGGCTCTGATCGCTGCTCGCCACCTTTCAGACGCCATTAACCAGAAACACTTTGAACAGGCCATCGAGAGAGTGATCGGAGGTGAGACAACCTCCGTTAGTTTGATTCCCATCTGCAGGTTTGTCACTCAGACAACACTAACCACAACTCGCCACGACCCACATGACCCAAGACGACCTGCCACGACCCAAGATGACCCAAGAGGTCTCAAAGACTTCTTCCTGTTTGTGTTTTAGGTCTGGAGAAGAAGACTCAGGTTCTTCAGCCTGAGGAGAAGAAGACGGTGGCCTATCACGAGGCAGGTCATGCCATCGCCGGATGGTTCCTGGAGCACGCTGACCCTCTGCTAAAGGTAACGATTTCTCCGATGTGTCATACAGAGTTGAGTTATACTACATTACCCATGAGCCTTTCTGCAGTCTGGTTAAGACAGGTGTGACTGTTGGATCAGGTGTGATAGAGCATGTTGTTACCTGTGCAGGTGTCCATCATCCCCAGAGGGAAGGGTCTGGGTTACGCTCAGTACCTGCCCAAAGAGCAGTACCTGTACACCAAAGAGCAGCTGCTGGACCGGATGTGTATGACGCTTGGAGGGCGAGTCTCCGAGGAGATCTTCTTCGGACGCATCACCACCGGAGCTCAGGATGACCTGCGGAAGGTCACCCAGAGCGCCTATGCACAGGTCAGGGTCACATGTGACTTGCCGGACGTGTCTGGTCCGGATGAGGAGGTTGTGTTGCAGAGCGTAGAGTTTCCTGTTGTTGTCTGAGGTTCTCCTGGTTCTTCTGTTCTGCTGCAGATCGTTCAGTTTGGGATGAATCCAAAGGTGGGTCAGGTTTCCTTTGACCTGCCCCGGCAGGGCGAGATGGTTCTGGAGAAACCGTATAGTGAAGCTACGGCACGTCTCATCGACACAGAGGTCCGAGCCCTCATCAGTGAGGCGTACCAGAGAACCCATCGACTGCTGAATGACAAGAAGGCTGAGGTGGAGAAGGTACCGATGATCTAAAGTGGGTTGTTCTAGATCAGAACCTCCACGTGGATCTCAGCCTGTTCTATGATGGAGACAAGGTGGTTGAGGAGGTTCTAGGGGCGGTAGAACCCAGACAATTCAGATGAAGGTTCTAGATTTTAGAGCAGACCCGGACACACGGTCCACAGGGTGAACTACCTGGACGGCCCATTCTGAAACATGCCTGTAGAACCCTATGGATTCAACACAAACACAGTCTTCTCTTAAAGTAGAACCGGTTCTGACTCTTAGAACTCTGTCCTGTTGAGGTCTCACTAAGTTTCAGAAGGTTTAAGGTATATCAGGTACAGGTAGACGTTATGTGTCCCATTTATCTGTGGATAAATGTCACTGCACATCCTGAAAGTCCATAAGTCGGAACCAGAACCGGTGCTGTGTTTAAAAACATGTTTCTTGAACGTTCTCCTGAAGTACTATGATCTTCTTCCATAACAACAAATTTCATCTTCATAAACTGGAACCTGCTCCGATTTATAGTCATATGAAGTTCATTCACAGCTCTGACCCGGTTCTTTGTGTTCCTGTGTCGTCCTGCAGGTGGCGCTGCGGCTGCTGGAGAAGGAGGTTCTGGATAAGAGTGACATGGTGGAGCTGCTTGGCAAACGCCCGTTTGCAGAGAAGTCAACATATGAGGAGTTTGTGGAGGGAACTGGAGGCGTGGACGAAGACACAACGCTGCCGGAGGGACTGAAGGACTGGAACCAGGACCGGAACGACAAGGAGGAGAGCCCGGACGAGCAGGTGGCCCGGCAGATCTCCGGAGGAATGCCCTTCTAGAACCTTCTGATGGGTGACTGAAGACCAACATGACCATCATGAGGTCCAGAACCTTCTCACTGACTTCCACTCCTAGAACCTTCCCTCTGCACCACACATCACGTGTTCCTGCTGTGACTGGACCCAACTCTCCTAAGTGTCCAGAACTTTCATTATCTAGAGATCTATAACCACCGTGTATCTGTCTTCAAAGTCCAGAACCATCTGTACTTACAGAACCATTGGAGTTTGTGTGAAGGGAACTCTGCACAGAACTTTTCTAGAACTTTAACATATGTTGTAGAACTCTGACTCCAGTATCTGGTTCTAAAAGTCCTGATTCCTGACCCTGGGTCTAGGTTCTGCTCCACTCCAGATTCTCCAGGACAGATGGTTCTGTACCTCGAGATCTACAATCGTTCTAAAATGTTTACCTTCTGTTCCAACAAATCTTTGCATCATAAACCAGAACTAGAACGGAGACTCGTTCAGACTCAAGAGAACCTCATTGTGGAGTGCCAGAACAGTAACAGAACCTTTATTGATCCCAAAGCAAGGTTCTTCTTGAAGGTTCAGTCCTGCATCACAGAACCCGGTCACAGGGTTAGTGACCGGGTACCAGAGTATTTCTCTGTTCTCACAGCCTGATGGACCTTCAGCTCTGGACCGCATCAGAACCCCTGTGAGGTCCTTGACCCGGACTTTAACAGAACCTGCTGCTGATGGATGAACAAATGAAGATCTTCTTCAGAACTGACAGACGTCTTCATCCTCACCATCACCGTGGTAACCGTGCTGTAGTCTGACAGTCCGTTAGCTGCTGTAGAGGTATGCTAACGTGATAACGGACTCATTAAATCATTTAAAGCTTTATTTAAAAACTTATGTGAGCAGTGCATTTCAATAAAGTTTCACGTTTGAATCAGAATGAACAGGTGTGTTGACAGGTGTGTTATTTGTAATCAGATTACAGTGTGTGTTGGTCTTCATTATGGTAATAAACTTAAATTGATTCATCCGAATTATAAAATAAAAAAACAATTCTAAGAGTATTAAATGTTTTATTTTGTTAAATCTGTGAATTTAATAAAGAATTAGCTCGTTTGGTGGTTTTGTCCTTTATTTTGAAGCCCTCTGTCACAGGATGTGACGTAGCGGCAGTGGCGTTGCTTATTTCGGGAGGACGGGAGCATAGACATATATACACAGACATATATTCACAGACATATACACATATATAATATATACACAGACATATATTCACAGACATATATACACAGACATATACCACAGACTATACACACAGACATATACATACACAGACATAGACATATATACACAGACATATATACATAGACATATAACAAGACATATACACACAGACATATAGACATAGACATATATACACAGACATAAACAACACAGACATATATACATAGACATATATACACAGACATATATACATAGACATATACATAACATATACACACAGACATATACATAGACATATAGACACAGACATATACACACAGACATATATACATAGAAATATATACACAGACATATATACATGACATAGATACAGACATATACACACAGACTAATAATACACAGACATAGACATATATACACAGACATATATACATAGACTATATACACAGACATATCACACAGACATATATACATAGACATATATACACAGACAGATACACACAGACATAATACATAGACATATATACACAGACATAGACATATAGACATAGACACTATATAACACAGACATATTACAAGACATATATATACAGACATAGACATATATACACAGACATATATACACAGACATAGACATATATACACAGACATATATACATAGACAAGACATATATACACAGACATATATACAGACATATATACAGACATAGACACACAGACATAGACATATACACACATACATATAGACATAGAATATATACACAGACATATATACACAGACATATATACATAGACATATATACACAGACATAGACATATATACACAGACATATATACACAGACATAGACATATATACACAGACATAGACATATATACACAGACATATATACATAGACATATATACACAGACATATATACACAGACATATACACAGACATATATACACAGACATAGACATATATACACAGACATATACATAGACATATACACAGACATATATACATAGACATATATACACAGACTATATTCATAGACATATACACAGACATATATATACATAGACATATATACACAGACATATATACATAGACATATATACACAGACATATACATGTATACACAGACATATAGACATATATACATAGACATATATACACAGACATGTATACATAGACATATACACAGACATACATACACAGACATATATACATAGACATATATACACAGACATATATACATAGACATATATACATAGACATATATACATAGACATATATACACAGACATATATACATAGACATATACACAGACATACATACACAGACATATATACATAGACATATATACACAGACATATACATAGACATATATACATAGACATATACATAGACATATATACACAGACATATATACATAGACATATCACAGACATATTACATAGACATATACACAGACATATATACATAGACATATATACACAGACATACATACATAGACATATATACACAGACATATATACATAGACATATATACATAGACATATATACACAGACATATATACACAGACATATATACATAGACATATATACACAGACATACATACATAGACATATACACAGACATACATACACAGACATATACACAGACATACATACACAGACATATATACATAGACATATATACACAGACATATATACATAGACATATATACACAGACATATATACATAGACATATATACACAGACATATATACATAGACATATATACACAGACATATATACATAGACATATATACACAGACATACATACATAGACATATACACAGACATACATACACAGACATATATACATAGACATATATACACAGACATATATACATAGACATATATACATAGACATATATACATAGACATATATACACAGACATATATACATAGACATATACACAGACATATATACATAGACATATACACAGACATATATACATAGACATATATACATAGACATATATACACAGACATACATACATAGACATATACACAGACATATATACACAGACATATATACATAGACATATACACAGACATATATACACAGACATATATACATAGACATACATACATAGACATATATACACAGACATATATACACAGACATATATACATAGACATATATACACAGACATATATACATAGACATATATACATAGACATATATACACAGGACATATATACACAGACATATATACACAGACATATATACACAGACATATATACATAGACATATATACACAGACATATATACATAGACATATATACATAGACATATATACATAGACATATATACACAGACATATATACATAGACATATATACACAGACATATATATACATAGACATATATACACAGACATATATACATAGACATATACACAGACATATATACACAGACATATACATGTATACACAGACATATATACATAGACATATATACACAGACATATATACACAGACATATATACATAGACATATATACACAGACATATATACACAGACATATATACATAGACATATATACATAGACATATATACCCAGACATACTACATAGACATATACACAAACATACATACACAGACATATTACACTAGACATATATACACAGACATATATACATAGACATATAACAGACATATATACACAGACATATATACATAGCAATATATACACAGACATATATACATAGACATATATACATAGACATATATACATAGACATATACACAGGAATATATACATAGACATATATACATAGACATATATACACAGACAGTCCATACATAGACATATACACAGACATATACATAGAACTATATACACAGACATATATACATAGACATATACACAGACATATATACAACAGAAATATATACATAGACATACATACATAGACATATATACACAGACAATATTACACAGACATATAACATAGACATATATACAGACATATATACATAGACATATATACACAGACATATACACAGACATATATACATAGACATATATACACAGACATATATACATAGACATATATACACAGACATATATACTAGACATATATAACACAGACATATATACATAGACATATATACATAGACATATACACAGACATATACATAGACATATTACAACGCATATATACATAGACATATATACAGACATATATACCAGACATTATACACAGACATATTAGACATACAGACATCTATACATAGACTATATACACAGACATATACATAGACACATATACATAGACATATATACATAGACATATATACACAGACATATAGACCATATACATAGACATATATACACAGACATATATACATAGACATATAACACAGACCTAATACACAGACATATATACACAGACATATATACATAGACTATATACACAGACATATATACACAGACATATATACAGACATATACAGACATATATACACAGCATACCAGAATATATACATACATATACACAGATATACCAGACATATATACACAGACATGTATACCTAGACATATATACCACAGACATATATACACAGACATATATACACAGACATGTATACACAGACATATATACATAGACATAATACACAGACATATATACACAGACATATATACATAGACATATACACAGACATATATACACAGACATATATACATAGACGCCGCATTGAGCAGGTTGGTCGCTATACGTAAAACAATAGGCTTGTTTTTTTAACAGAGGTCGCACAATTGCATGAAAAACATGAAGGGACAACTCCATTTGTTAAGGAGCTATTAACTATGGCTGAAATAAGTGGACAGATCGTTACAAAGACCTCTTTAAACAGGCGTGTTGGTAAAATATCAGAAGGGCAGTAGGTGGAATTTATATGTAAGACCATGTCAGATAGCTGAGAGGATGATACTGGTTGAAGGTAAAGAGGTGACTGGCAGGGTGACGTATATCTGATGGGTCAGGGCCTGAGGGTAAGATAGAAGCTCTTATGTTGTCAGTTTTTGGGATAAATTCTTTTAGAAAAGCCTCACAGGTTTCAGTAGTGGAGATGGGCATAGTGACTGTGGTAGGGTTTATATTAGTTATTATGAGTTTATTGTGTGAAACAGTATTTCACACACACACACACAGTATGGCATGTGTGAGTGTGTGTGTTTGTCCGAGCTGGTTGTATACGTGAGCTGTGATTGGCTGTTTCCTGTCTGTAGGCGAAGAAGTACGCCATGGAGCAGAGCATCAAGAGCGTTCTGGTCAAACAGACACTGGTTCAGCAACAGCAGCTCACCAGCCTGCAGATAACACACCAGCCTGCAGGTAACACACCAGCCTGCAGGTAACACACCTGTCTGCAGGTAACACACCTGTCTGCAGGTAACACACCTGTGTGCAGGTAACACACCTGTCTTCACACAGGAGGTTCTAAGGTGTCTGTGTGCCTGTCTGTCTCTCAGATGGTGTCTCTTTCGATGGGTCTGGGCGACGCTCTGTCTCCTCTGCAGTCAGTAAGTCTCCTCCACCTTTAACCTTCGTTAGAGATCATCAACCTTCAGTCCAAACAGGTGCAGACTGTCCCCGGTCGTCGTGACAGGAGTTGTGGTTCTGGTTCAGTGATTTGACTTCCTGTCTTTGTGTGTTCAGGTAGCTGCTCAGCGTCAAAGAGCTCTGGCCATCATGTGTCGGGTGTACGTCGGCTCCATCTACTACGAGCTGGGAGAGGACACCATCAGAAGGGCCTTTGCTTCGTTTGGACCAGTCAAAAGCATCGACATGTCCTGGGACTCTGTCACCATGAAACACAAGGTCAGACATCTACCACTGTGTGGTACAGTTCACCTGTTTGATGAACTTTACTTCCTGTCTGATGAGGATACTGAGCTCTGAGGGTGAAACCAGAGACCTGGGGCCTCATGTACGAATACTTGGCGTACGCCAAAACCTGGAAACTGTCACACAAAACATTCAGATGTATCAAAGTGTGCGTACGCATGGATCCAAGCACGTTTCTTTTGTACATCCCAATCAACGTGGAATTGAGAGCACATGCAACTCCTCCCTGTCCACGCCCCATTTACATATGCAAATCTATTTAAATAGGCCCTGGACCTGAGATTCACCTCTTTGTCCGATCAGATAACGCGATGAACAAAGGAAAGAAAATGAATTTTACAGAGTCTGAGCTGGAGATTCTAGTGAATGAAGTGAGATTCTGTTTGGTTCCTGTCAACAGGGATAAATATGACCAAAAAAAGACGTGAGTGGGAGCGTGTGTGTGAGGCTGGAAATGCTGTGGGATCCGAGCAGCGCACACACAGGTGTGGACAGGTGTGGACAGGTGTGGAGCCGCGGCTGACATTTCCAACTTTATGCCTGCTTTTACTGACAGGACACAGAGAGACAATCAGGGGCTTGTTAGAAAGCTCTGCAGCTCTAATTTCACCAGCAGAAAATAAAGAAAACCAAAAACATGATATCTGAATGCCACATGCCCAAATATGCATTTCGCTGGTTTACATACGGGACAATTAAACGAATAGAAGCCACCCACCGCGCACCGTGCAGCCTCCAGCCTGTTCCCAGCCATGCTGTTAGTCATAATGAATGAGTCGTGCGTTGAACCAGACCACCTTGCCACGATGTTAGTTAGCTGCATTTGCGCATCACATATGATTTGAACATTGATGAAATGAAAATGGTTCCTACTAACATAAACGTGGCGTCGTCTGATGCCACCGTGGGTTCTTGATAGGTAAGACTCAAACAGTGATGCTTCTAAGACTTTTATTTTCGTTTACACACAACAGCTTAGTCCGGTGTCATTCGCAGGCGTCCTTCTCTTTTGTGCTGCCGACAGCTGTGAGCGTCCATCCCCGCGTGTCTCTCCCAGGTCCAGCACGCTATTGTGTTTTAAAAGGAGAGAGTGATTAGCTCAACAGGAAACAGGTGTGCTAATCACTCTTACTTGGCGCTGCTCTCCTGAGCCCTCCCCAGCGTGGTCAGCACCTGTGTGGACACAGATGACCCCTGGCTCCTCGCCGTGTTGCGCTCTGCGCACAACTCCAGTAACACTTACGTTCATGAGCCAATTATCATGGTTTGCAAGTAAATCCTTGCGTTCTTTAACTCGCTCACGGCGGATTGCACCATTTACAAGGTCCTCTAACAACGCTAACGCTGCCTTTGTTAATATCATTTCCTTCATCACATTGCGCATGCTTTTATATCCACCTATATAACTGCAAACACGTGGGTGTGTTAATTGTTTATAAGTGTGTCTCTGATGTGCACATCACTCTGATGACTACTTGTTTTCACATTATTATCAGTTTCCCAGCGTCACCTCTAGGTGTCGCCAAAGGAACAACAGCTGTAGAAACGTGCGTACGACAGCTATGAAGGTGGCGTGGGGCACGCACATTTCTACGATGTTTTCACGTTTGATACATCTGAACGTGAGCGTGGAAAAGGACGTACGCCACTTTTTTGTGCGTACACAACATTTGTATATGGCCCCTGATCATCAGACTTTGGAGATGATCAGACCTTCTGAACCTTCAGTGTTGGTTGTTGGTGTCTCTGCAGGGTTTTGCCTTTGTGGAGTACGAGATGCCTGAAGCAGCTCAGCTGACTCTGGAACAGATGAACTCTGCCGTTCTCGGAGGCAGAAACATCAAAGTGAGTCCAGTTTAAACATCGCTGACAGACACTTCAGCTGCTAACCAGCTTAAATTTAACTTACTGTATTTTTACCTCCTGCTTGTCTTGCAGGTTGGGAGGCCCAGTAACATTGGCCAAGCTCAGCCAATCATTGTCCAGCTGGCAGAGGAAGCACGTGCCTTCAACAGGATCTACGTGGCGCCTGTCCACCCTGACCTGTCCGACGACGATATCAAGAGTGTCTTTGAGGCCTTTGGAAAGATCAAGTCCTGCATGTTGGCCCCAGAGCCGACAACCAGACGACATAAAGGCTACAGCTTCAATCGGTGAGCGAGAACCAGATAGAAAGATCGTGAGTACAAGATAGAAACATCGTAAGATAGAAACATTGTGAGTACGAGATAGAAACATCGTGAGTACGAGATAGAAACATCGTGAGATTGAAATATCGTGAGATTGAAACATCGTGAGTACGAGATAGAAACATTGTGAGATAGAAACATCGTGAGTACGAGATAGAAACATCGTGAGATTGAAATATCATGAGATTGAAACATCGTGAGTACGAGATAGAAACATTGTGAGATTGAAATATCGTGAGATTGAAACATCGTGAGTACGAGATAGAAACATTGTGAGATAGAAACATCATGAGTACGAGATAGAAACATCGTGAGATTGAAATATCGTGAGATTGAAACATTGTGAGTCCGAGATAGAAACATTGTGAGTACGAGATAGAACCATTGTGGGTACAAGATAGAAACATTGTGGGTACAAGATAGAAACATTGTGGGTACGAGATTGAACATCGTGAGATTGAAACATCGTGAGATTGAAACATCGTGAGTACGAGATAGAAACATCGTAAGATAGAAACATTGTGAGTACGAGATAGAAACATCGTGAGTACGAGATAGAAACATTGTGAGATTGAAATATCGTGAGATTGAAACATCGTGAGTACGAGATAGAAACATTGTGAGATAGAAACATTGTGAGTACGAGATAGAAACATCGTGAGATTGAAATATCGTGAGATTGAAACATCGTGAGTACGAGATAGAAACATTGTGAGATAGAAACATCGTGAGTACGAGATAGAAACATCGTGAGATTGAAATATCGTGAGATTGAAACATCGTGAGTACGAGATAGAAACATTGTGAGATAGAAACATCATGAGTACGAGATGGAAACATCGTGAGATTGAAATATCGTGAGATTGAAACATTGTGAGTCCGAGATAGAAACATTGTGAGTACGAGATAGAACCATTGTGGGTACAAGATAGAAACATTGTGGGTACAAGATAGAAACATTGTGGGTACGAGATTGAAACATCGTGAGATTGAAACATTGTGAGATTGAAACATCGTGAGTATGAGATAGAAACATTGTGAGATTGAAACATTGTGAGTCCGAGATAGAAACATCGTGAGAACCAGATAGAAACATCGATAGACGGGTGGACTGATGGACAGGTGGACAAGGGGACAGGTGGACTGATGGACAGGTGGTCTTGCTGACGGTCATCTGAAGGCTTTGTCTAGGTTAGGTTAGGTTAGGTTTTCTTTATTTGTCTCCACCAGGGAGAAATTTGTCTTAGAGATAGGGAAGGTTACAGCACCATAAAACACATATCAACATACCGCAGACAGTACTGACATAGCAGCCTACGATATACACATACCAGCATGACATGAAATAAAAATATAAAAAGATGGATAATCACAATACATATACCAATAATATTTATCCTGCCATAAGTATAGCTCAGTCATACATCCCCTAGAAATGATCACACTCACAGCCACCAATCCATCTACAGAGTAAGAGAAGTCTCAGTCCTCTCAGGACGCTGTGGCCTCCATGAACCTTCTTTGACCTGGGGGGTCAGTACCTGCGGATGGGGAAGGCCGTGACTCCACCCGTACCGCTCCTCACGGCGACAACTCCTGGAGGCCTCCCTGCTGCCGCTGCTGTGGCTGCCGCCGCCGCCACCACCAAGATCACTGCCCAGGTAACTCACGATGCTCCCCCGACTTTTGGCAGCTTTTATACATTTTTACAGTATTATATCAATACTCTGTGTAGTCCCACACTGAATCTGTTTGGTTCTGTGGTGCATTCAGGAGTCGGTAGGACCATTGGTGCTCGGAGCTCTGGCTGGACAATCGCTTCTCTCTGAGCAGCTCGGAGGACTTCCTCTGGCTGTCATGGCTGCTCAGGCTCCAGGTGTTATCACAGGTAGGAACACCTACAGCCCCGTCCAACCCTGCCCCCACAATAACAAGACATCCTGACATCCAGTCACATTATAGATCTTCCTCTCACAGCGTCTCACACCTATCCTCGGTCACACACCTGCAGACTGTCACCTGTCCTCAGTCACACACCTGCAGACTGTCACCTGTCCTCAGTCACACACCTGCAGACTGTCACCTGTCCTCAGTCACACACCTGCAGACTGACACCTGTCCTCAGTCACACACTGTTTGTTTTCAGTCCTGGGTGCCTCCCATCAGCTGGACCGCTGCCGCCCGTCTGACCATCCTGTCCTTCCTGCTTCCTTGTCTGTTTCAGGCGTGACCCCGGCACGAGCCGGCCTGCCTCAGGTGGGTTTGGTAAACCCGGTGCTGGCAACACCGCCCGCTGCCTCTTTTGGCTCTGAAGTGAAGAGGAAGGAGGAGGAGCATCAGCAGGAGGTTCAGCAGGACGGAGCCATGGTGCCGCTCAGTGAGCAGGAGCACATGAGTATCAGTGGCAGCAGCGCCAGGCACATGGTGATGAGGAAGCTACTCCGCAACCAGGAGGTATGGGTTCAAGTCCTGAACCCCGGCATACAAACAGGCGGTATGGGTTCAAGTCCTGAACCGCGGCATACAAACAGGAGGTATGGGTATAAGTCCTGAACCCCGGCATACAAACAGGAGGTATGGGTTCAAGTCCTGAACCCCGGCATACAAACAGGAGGTATGGGTTCAAGTCCTGAACCCCGGCATACAACCAGGAGGTATGGGTTCAAGTCCTGAACCCCGGCATACAACCAGGAGGTATGGGTTCAAGTCCTGAACCGCGGCATACAAACAGGAGGTATGGGTTCAAGTCCTGAACCGCGGCATACAAACAGGAGGTATGGGTTCAAGTCCTGAACCCCGGCATACAAACAGGAGGTATGGGTTCAAGTCCTGAACCCCGGCATACAAACAGGAGGTATGGGTTCAAGTCCTGAACCCCGGCATACAACCAGGAGGTATGGGTTCAAGTCCTGAACCCCGGCATACAAACAGGAGGTATGGGTTCAAGTCCTGAACCCCGGCATACAAACAGGAGGTATGGGTTCAAGTCCTGAACCCCGGCATACAACCAGGAGGTATGGGTTCAAGTCCTGAACCCCGGCATACAAACAGGAGGTATGGGTTCAAGTCCTGAACCCCGGCATACAAACAGGAATCCCTTGCTGAAGCTACACGCTAACAACCAGGACGGGTTGGGAGACGAGGGGTCATCATTAAAGTTTAAATACATTAGAACATCCAAGAAACACACACCTGACGGACTCCACGTGATGGACTCCACGTGACAGACTTCACATGATGGACTCCACGTGATGGACTCCACGTGACAGACTCCACGTGACAGACTCCACCTGATGGACTCCACCTGATGGACTCCACGTGACAGACTCCACATGATGGACTCCACGTGACGGTCTTCACCTGATGGACTCCACCTGACAGACTCCACCTGATGGACTCCACCTGATGGACTCCACGTGACAGACTCCACCTGATGGACTCCACGTAACGGACTTCACATGATGGACTCCACGTGACGGACTTCACCAGATCAACGTGACAGACTTCACCTGACGGACTCCACGTGATGGACTCCACGTGACAGACTTCACATGATGGACTCCACCTGATGGACTCCACGTGACAGACTTCACATGATGGACTCCACGTGACAGACTCCACCTGATGGACTCCACGTGACGGACTTCACATGATGGACTCCACGTGACAGACTTCACCTGATGGACTCCACCTGATGGACTCCACGTGACAGACTTCACATGATGGACTCCACGTGACAGACTTCACCTGATGGACTCCACGTGACAGACTTCACATGATGGACTCCACGTGACAGACTTCACCTGATGGACTCCACCTGATGGACTCCACGTGACAGACTTCACATGATGGACTCCACGTGACAGACTTCACCTGATGGACTCCACGTGACAGACTCCACCTGATGGACTCCACCTGATGGACTCCACGTGACAGACTTCACCTGATGGACTCCACGTGACGGACTTCACCTGATGGACTCCACGTGACAGACTCCACCTGATGGACTCCACCTGATGGACTCCACGTGACAGACTCCACCTGATGGACTCCACGTGACGGACTTCACCTGACAGACTTCAACTGATGGACTCCACGTGACAGACTCCACCTGTTGATGGGAGGTTAACAGAGGGTTGATGGAGGTTAACGGGAGGTTAACGGAGGGTTAATGGAGGGTTGATGGGAGGTTAACGGAGGGTTGATGGGAGGTTAACGAAGGGTTGATGGGAGGTTAACGGAGGGTTGATGGGAGGTTAACGGAGGGTTGATGGGAGGTTAACGGAGGGTTGATGGGAGGTTAACGGGAGGTTAACGGAGGGTTAACGGAGGGTTGATGGGAGGTTAACGGAGGGTTAACGGAGGGTTGAAGGGAGGTTAACGAAGGGTTGATGGGAGGTTACGGAGGGTTGATGGGAGGTTAACGGAGGGTTAACGGAGGGGTTGATGGGAGGTTAACGGAGGGTTGATGGGAGGTTAACGGAGGGTTAACGGGAGGTTAACGGAGGGTTGTGGGAGGTTAACGGAGGGTTACGGAGGGTTGATGGAGGTTAACGGAGGGTTGCATGGGAGGTTACGGAGAGTTAACGGAGGTTAACGGAGGGTTAACGGAGGGTTGGCGGGAGGTTACCGGAGGGTTAACGGAGGGTTAACGGAGGGTTGATGGGGAGGTTAACGGAGGGTTAACGGAGGTTAACGGAGGGTTGGCGGAGGGTTGATGGGAGGTTCGGAGGGTTGATGGGAGGTTACGGAGGGTTGATGGGAGGTTAACGGAGAGTTAACGGAGGGTTGATGGGAGGTTAACGGAGGGTTAACGGAGGGTTTATGGGAGGTTAACGGAGGGTTGATGGGAGGTTAACGGAGGGTTGATGGGAGGTTAACGGAGAGTTAACGGAGGGTTAACAGGAGGTTAACGGAGGGTTGATGGGAGGTTAACGGAGGGTTAACGGAGGGTTGATGGGAGGTTAACGGAGGGTTAACGGGAGGTTAACGGAGGGTTAACGGGAGGGTAACGGAGGGTTGACGGGAGGTTAACGGGGGGTTGATGGGAGGGTTAACGGGGGTTGATGGGAGGTTAACGGAGGGTTAACGGGAGGTTAACGGAGGGTTGGCGGAGGGTTGATGGGAGGTTAACGGAGGGTTGATGGGAGGTTAACGGAGGGTTGACGGGAGGTTAACGGAGGGTTGATGGGAGGTTAACGGAGAGTTAACGGAGGGTTGATGGGAGGTTAACGGAGGGTTAACGGAGGGTTATGGGAGGTTAACGGAGGGGTTGATGGGAGGTTAACGGAGGGTTGATGGGAGGTTAACGGAGAGTTAACGGAGGGTTGATGGGAGGTTAACGGAGGGTTAACGGGAGGTTAACGGAGGGTTTGATTGGGAGGTTAACGGAGGGTTAACAGGAGGTAACGGAGGGTTGATGGGAGGTTAACGGAGGGTTAACGTGTGGAGGTTAACGGAGGGTTAACGGGAGGTTTAACGGAGGGTTAACGGGAGGTTAACGGAGGTTGACGGGAGGTTAACGGAGGGTTGATGGGAGGTAACGGAGTGTTAACGGAGGGTTGATGGGAGGTTAACGGAGAGTTAACGGAGGGTTGATGGGAGGTTAACGGAGGGTTGATGGGAGGTTAACGGAGGGTTAACGGAGGGTTGATGGGAGGTTAACGGAGGGTTGATGGGAGGTTAACGGAGGGTTGATGGGAGGTTAACGGAGTGTTAACGGAGGGTTGATGGGAGGTTAACGGAGAGTTAACGGAGGGTTGATGGGAGGTTAACGGAGGGTTGATGGGAGGTTAACGGGAGGTTAACGGAGGGTTGACGGGAGGTTAACGGGGGGTTGATGGGAGGTTAACGGAGGGTTGATGGGAGGTTAACGGAGGGTTAACGGGAGGTTAACGGAGGGTTGGCGGAGGGTTGATGGGAGGTTAACGGAGGGTTGTGAACGGGAGGGTTGACGGGAGGTTAACGGAGGGTTGATGGGAGGTTAACGGAGAGTTAACGGAGGGTTGATGGGAGGTTAACGGAGGGTTAACGGAGGGTTATGGGAGGTTAACGGAGGGTTGATGGGAGGTTAACGGAGAGTTAACGGAGGGTTAACAGGAGGTTAACGGAGGGTTGATGGGAGGTTAACGGAGGGTTGACGGGAGGTTAACGGAGGGTTGATGGGAGGTTAACGGAGAGTTAACGGAGGGTTGATGGGAGGTTAACGGAGGGTTAACGGAGGGGTTATGGGAGGTTAACGGAGGGTTGATGGGAGGTTAACGGAGGGTTGATGGGAGGTTAACGGAGGGTTAACGGGAGGTTAACGGAGGGTTGACGGGAGGTTAACGGGGGGTTGATGGGAGGTTAACGGAGGGTTGACGGGAGGTTAACGGAGGGTTGATGGGAGGTTAACGGAGTGTTAACGGAGGGTTGATGGGAGGTTAACGGAGAGTTAACGGAGGGTTGAGGGAGGTTACGGAGGGTTGATGGGAGGTTAACGGAGGGTTAACGGAGGGTTTGGGAGGTTAACGGAGGGTTGATGGGAGGTTAACGGAGGGTTGATGGGAGGTTAACGGAGAGTTAACGGAGGGTTGATGGGAGGTTAACGGAGGGTTAACGGAGGGTTGATGGGAGGTTAACGGAGGGTTGATGGAGGTTAACGGAGGGTTTGGGAGGTTAATGGAGAGTTAACGGAGGGTTAACGGAGGTTAACGGAGGGTTGATGGGAGGTTAACGGAGGGTTACGGGAGTTAACGGAGGGTTGACGGGAGGTTAACGGAGGGTTGACGGGAGGTTAACGGAGGGTTAACGGAGGGTTGATGGGAGGTTAACGGAGAGTTAACGGAGGGTTGATGGGAGGTTAACGGAGGGTTAACGGAGGGTTGATGGGAGGTTAACGGAGGGTTGATGGGAGGTTAACGGAGGGTTGATGGGAGTTAACGGAGGGTTGATGGGAGGTTAACGAGGGTTGATGGGAGGTTAACGGAGAGTTAACGGAGGGTTGATGGGAGGTTAACAGAGGGTTACTGAGGGTATTGGGGGTTAAGGTGCGGAGGTTTGATGGGAGGTTACCGGAGTTGATGGGAGTTTTGGAGAGTTACGGAGGGTTAACGGAGGTTAACGGAGGTTGATGGGAGGTTAACGGAGGGTTGATGGGAGGTTAACTGGAGGGTTGACGGGAGGTTAACCAGAGGGTTGACGGGAGGTTAACGGAGGGTTGACGGGTAAACGGAGGGTTGATGTGCGGTAAACGAGGGTTAACGGAGGGTTGATGGGAGGTTAACGGAGAGTTAACGGAGGGTTGATGGAGTAACGGAGGGTTAACGGAGGGTTTTGATGGGAGGTTAACGGAGAGTTAACGGAGGGTTGATGGGAGTTAACAGGGTAACGGAGGTTGATGGGAGGTTAACGGAGGGTTGATGGAGGTTAACGAAGGGTTGATGGAGGTAAACGGGGTTGATGGGAGGTTAACGGAGGGTTAACGGAGGGTTGATGGGAGGTTAACGGAGGGTTGATGGGAGGTTAACGAAGGGTTGATGGGAGGTAAACGGAGGGTTGATGGGAGGTTAACGGAGGGTTAACGGGAGGTTAACGGAGGGTTGACGGGAGGTTAACGGAACCTGTCTTCATGGTTTTGTCCCGCATGTTGTGGTGACATTCTCTGAACGTTGTGGGAGTGTTTGAAGCTCATGGGTTCTCCTCACCAAGGTGATGTGTTCAGGTGACTCAGAAGTCTGTAAATAAACTTTAGTTTTTCTTTTTTACAATGTGTATTTGTTTTATTCACCCTGAAATCAAACACACAGGCAAACAGATTAACAGATTAACAAGTGACATCACAGAAGTCCTGACGTCATCACACGGAGTGTCTGTCTGACGTCATTAAAGTAAATGTAATCAAATAAACGTTTAGACTCTTATTTTGAAGGTTGTGACCGGAAGTGTCCGTGTGCCTGTGTACGGCAGCTCGCAGGGCTCAGTTCCGCCGCTCCTGCTGACGATGGGAGACGTTCTCTGCGAAGAGCTCGAGGATTTAGTTCATTTCTCAGTGCACGACCTGCCGGCACGAGGCTATGTCGTCATGGAGGAGATCCGACGTCAGGGGAAACTCTGTGACGTCACGCTCAAGGTGAGACGGACGGCGCGCGAGGCTAAAGTTAGCATGCTAGGAGCTAACAGCCGATGCTAACTGAGCTAGCATCCGATTATTGCGATCAGCTGACAGCTCTGTGACGTCACACTCCGCAAACCGGAAACACCTGAGCCCTGCTGTCATGGTGACTTCCGGTATTTTAAAGGACAGGTCCACATGTGACAGGTCCTGCTCCAGGTCAGTGGCGTCCTGCTGGTCTCAGGTGGGTCAGTGATGGTCTCAGGTGGGTCAGTGATGGTCTCAGGTAGGTCAGTGATGGTCTCAGGTGGGTCAGTGATGGTCTCAGGTAGGTCAGTGATGGTCTCAGGTGGGTCAGTGATGGTCTCAGGTGGGTCAGTGATGGTCTCAGGTAGGTCAGTGATGGTCTCAGGTAGGTCAGTGATGGTCTCAGGTAGGTCAGTGATGGTCTCAGGTGGGTCAGTAATGGTCTCAGGTGGGTCAGTGATGGTCTCAGGTGGGTCAGTAATGGTCTCAGGTGGGTCAGTGATGGTCTCAGGTGGGTCAGTGATGGTCTCAGGTGGGTCAGTGGCGTCCTGCTGGTCTCAGGTAGGTCAGTAATGGTCTCAGGTGGGTCAGTAATGGTCTCAGGTGGGTCAGTGATGGTCTCAGGTGGGTCAGTGGCGTCCTGCTGGTCTCAGGTTGGTCAGTCATGGTCTCCGGTAGGTCAGTGATGGTCTCAGGTGGGTCAGTGATGGTCTCAGGTAGGTCAGTGATGGTCTCAGGTGGGTCAGTGATGGTCTCAGGTGGGTCAGTAATGGTCTCAGGTGGGTCAGTGATGGTCTCAGGTGGGTCAGTGATGGTCTCAGGTGGGTCAGTGGCGTCCTGCTGGTCTCAGGTAGGTCAGTAATGGTCTCAGGTGGGTCAGTAATGGTCTCAGGTGGGTCAGTGATGGTCTCAGGTGGGTCAGTGATGGTCTCAGGTAGGTCAGTGGAGTCCTGCTGGTCTCAGGTTGGTCAGTGATGGTCTCAGGTAGGTCAGTCATGGTCTCCGGTAGGTCAGTAATGGTCTCAGGTGGGTCAGTGATGGTCTTAGGTGGGTCAGTGATGGTCTCCGGTAGGTCAGTCATGGTCTCAGGTGGGTCCGTGTTGGTCTCAGGTGGGTCAGTGGCGTCCTGCTGGTCTCAGGTGGGTCAGTGATGGTCTCAGGTGGGTCAGTGATGGTCTCAGGTAGGTCAGTGGAGTCCTGCTGGTCTCAGGTGGGTCAGTGATGGTCTCAGGTGGGTCAGTGATGGTCTCAGGTGGGTCAGTGATGGTCTCAGGTGAGTCGGTGATGGTCTCCGGTAGGTCAGTGATGGTCTCAGGTGGGCCAGTGATGGTCTCAGGTAGGTCATTGGCGTCCTGCTGGTCTCAGGTGGGTCAGTTATGGTCTCAGGTGGGTCAGTGATGGTCTTAGGTAGGTCATTGGCGTCCTGCTGGTCTCAGGTGGGTCAGTTATGGTCTCAGGTGGGTCAGTGATGGTCTCAGGTGGGTCAGTGATGGTCTCAGGTAGGTCAGTGGTGTCCTGCTGGTCTCAGGTAGGTTCCTGTCGTCAGTGGTGGATTAATGAAGATGATTGACAGCTGGTTAATTGTCTTTGTGAGGATTACACCTGCTGAGTCAGCACCTGAGGAGACAACACCTGACCCAGTGAACACACTGCACTGTCAGGTGAGTTCACCTGTGTATTTTATGCTCTGTCGTCCTCTCTGCAGGTCGGGGATCATAAGTTCAGCGCTCACCGGATCGTCCTGGCCGCCTCCATCCCGTATTTTCACGCCATGTTCACCAACGACATGGTGGAGTGTAAACAGGACGAGATCCTGATGCAGGGCATGGACCCCAGGTAACCAAAGACCAGTCTGAGACTAGTCTGAGACTAGTCTGAGACCAAAGACCAGTCTGAGACTAGTCTGAGACCAAAGACCAGTCTGAGACTAGTCTGAGACCAAAGACCAGTCTGAGACCAGTCTGAGACTAGTCTGAGACCAAAGACCAGTCTGAGACTAGTCTGAGACTAGTCTGAGACCAAAGACCAGTCTGAGACTAGTCTGAGACCAAAGACCAGTCTGAGACCAGTCTGAGACTAGTCTGAGACCAAAGACCAGTCTGAGACTAGTCTGAGACCAAAGACCAGTCTGAGACCAAAGACCAGTCTGAGATCAGTCTCACCTCTTTGCCCTGTCTCACCTCTCTGACATGTCTCACTTGTCTCACCTGTGTCTCACTTGTCTCACCTCTCTGACATGTCTCACTTGTCTCACCTCTCTGACCTGTCTCACCTCTCTGACCTGTCTCACTTGTCTCACCTCTCTGACCTGTCTCACCTCTCTGACGTGTCTCACTTGTCTCACCTCTCTGACTTGTCTCACCTCTCTGACATGTCTCACTTGTCTCACCTCTCTGACCTGTCTTACCTCTCTCACATGTCTCACCTCTCTCACATGTCTCACCTCTCTGACCTGTCTCACTTGTCTTACCTCTCTGACGTGTCTCACTTGTGTCTCACTTGTCTCACCTCTCTGACATGTCTCACCTCTCTGACGTGTCTGACTTGTCTCACCTCTCTGACGTGTCTCACTTGTCTCACCTCTCTGACCTGTCTCACTTCTCTGACCTCTCTGACTTGTCTCACCTCTCTGACATGTCTCACTTGTCTCACCTCTCTGACGTGTCTCACCTCTCTGACCTGTCTTACCTCTCTCACATGTCTCACCTCTCTCACATGTCTCACCTCTGTGACTTGTCTCACCTCTCTCACATGTCTCACCTCTCTGACCTGTCTCACTTGTCTTACCTCTCTGACGTGTCTCACTTGTGTCTCACCTCTCTCACCTCTGACGTGTCTCACTTGTCTCACTTCTCTGACCTGTCTCACCTCTGACCTGTCTCACCTCTCTCACCTCTGTCCTGTCTCACTTGTCTCACCTGTCTCACCTCTGACCTGTCTCACTTGTCTCACCTCTCTGACCTGTCTGTCTGCAGTGCTCTTGAGGCTCTCATAAACTTTGCGTACAGCGGCCACGTTGCGATCGACCAGCAGAACGTTCAGTCTCTCCTGATTGGCTCGAGCTTCCTGCAGCTGCAGAACGTTAAAGACGCCTGCTGCTCCTTCCTGCAGGAGAGGTGAGACGCTACGGCACATGCTCAGTCTGCTCCGACTCAGTGTCCACCATCAATGATTTTACCGTCACAAACCTTCTGAAGACCGAGCTCTTCAGAGGGGACGTGATAAGACACTGAACTCTGCTAACGCTAACGCATCCTCATCACTCGTCTGTCTCCCTGTCTGTCTTCCTGTCTGTCTCTCAGGTTACATCCGAAGAACTGTCTTGGTGTGCGTCAGTTTGCAGAGACGATGATGTGTACGACTCTGTACGACTCAGCCAGCAGCTTCCTCCATCAGCACTTTGTGGAGGTGTCGGTGTCCGAGGAGTTCCTGGGTCTGAGGACGGAGGAGGTTCTGGAGCTGGTCGGCTGTGATGAGCTCAACATCAAAGCAGAGGAACAGGTGAGACACCTCACCTAAGCACAGGACAGTACCCGTGCAGGTGTTTGAGGTGTGTTGTACCTGTGTTGTACCCGTGCAGGTGTTTGAGGTGTGTTGTACCTGTGTTGTACCCGTGCAGGTGTTTGAGGTGTGTTGTACCTGTGTTGTACCCGTGCAGGTGTTTGAGGTGTGTTGTACCTGTGTTGTACCTGTGCAGGTGTTTGAGGTGTGTTGTACCTGTGCAGGTGTTTGAGGTGTGTTGTACCTGTGTTGTACCTGTGCAGGTGTTTGAGGTGTGTTGTACCTGTGCAGGTGTTTGAGGTGTGTTGTACCTGTGTTGTACCTGTGCAGGTGTTTGAGGTGTGTTGTACCTGTGTTGTACCTGTGCAGGTGTTTGAGGTGTGTTGTACCCGTGCAGGTGTTTGAGGTGTGTTGTACCTGTGTTGTACCTGTGCAGGTGTTTGAGGTGTGTTGTACCTGTGTTGTACCCGTGCAGGTGTTTGAGTTGTGTTGTACCTGTGTTGTACCCGTGCAGGTGTTTGAGGTGTGTTGTACCTGTGTTGTACCTGTGCAGGTGTTTGAGGTGTGTTGTACCTGTGTTGTACCTGTGCAGGTGTTTGAGGTGTGTTGTACCTGTGTTGTACCCGTGCAGGTGTTTGAGGTGTGTTGTACCTGTGCAGGTGTTTGAGGTGTGTTGTACCTGTGTTGTACCTGTGCAGGTGTTTGAGGTGTGTTGTACCTGTGTTGTACCTGTGCAGGTGTTTGAGGTGTGTTGTACCTGTGTTGTACCTGTGCAGGTGTTTGAGGTGTGTTGTACCTGTGTTGTACCTGTGCAGGTGTTTGAGTTGTGTTGTACCTGTGTTGTACTTGTGCAGGTGTTTGAGTTGTGTGTACCTGTGCCTTACCTGTGCAGGTGTTTGAGTTGTGTGTACCTGTGCCTTACCTGTGCAGGTGTTTGAGTTGTGTGTACCTGTGCTGTACCTGTGCAGGTGTTTGAGTTGTGTGTACCTGTGCTGTACCTGTGCAGGTGTTTGAGTTGTGTTGTACCTGTGTTGTACCTGTGCAGATGTTTGAGCTGTGTTGTACCTGTGTTGTACCTGTGCAGATGTTTGAGCTGTGTTGTACCTGTGCTGTACCTGTGCAGGTGTTTGAGTTGTGTTGTACCTGTGCTGTACCTGTGCAGGTGTTTGAGTTGTGTGTACCTGTGCCTTACCTGTGCAGGTGTTTGAGTTGTGTGTACCTGTGCTGTACCTGTGCAGGTGTTTGAGTTGTGTGTACCTGTGCTGTACATGTGCAGGTGTTTGAGGTGTGTTGTACCTGTGTTGTACCTGTGCAGATGTTTGAGCTGTGTTGTACCTGTGTTGTACCTGTGCAGATGTTTGAGCTGTGTTGTACCTGTGCTGTACCTGTGCAGGTGTTTGAGTTGTGTTGTACCTGTGCTGTACCTGTGCAGATGTTTGAGCTGTGTTGTACCTGTGCTGTACCTGTGCAGGTGTTTGAGCTGTGTTGTACCTGTGCTGTACCTGTGCAGGTGTTTGAGCTGTGTTGTACCTGTGCTGTACCTGTGCAGGTGTTTGAGCTGTGTTGTACCTGTGCTGTACCTGTGCAGGTGTTTGAGCTGTGTTGTACCTGTGCTGTACCTGTGCAAATGTTTGAGCTGTGTTGTACCTGTGCTGTACCTGTGCAGGTGTTTGAGCTGTGTTGTACCTGTGCTGTACCTGTGCAAATGTTTGAGCTGTGTTGTACCTGTGCTGTACCTGTGCAGGTGTTTGAGCTGTGTTGTACCTGTGCTGTACATGTGCAGGTGTTTGAAGCTGTGCTGGCCTGGGTTCATCATGACCGAGACCGGAGGGTGTCTCTGCTGCCGGAGCTTCTGTCAAAGATCAGACTTCCTCTGTGTCGACCTCAGTTCCTGTCAGACCGAGTTCAGCAGGATGAGCTCGTACGCTGCTGTCATAAATGCAGGTGAGGAAAAAAAAAACACTTGACTCTGGACACTTGACTCTGGACACTTGACACTTGACTCTGACTGTGCTGTGTTTCCTGTCAGAGATCTGGTGGATGAAGCCAAAGATTTCCACCTGATGCCGGAGCGTCGCCCTCACCTGCCGGCCTTCAAGACCAGACAGAGGTGCTGCACCTCCATCACAGGACTCATCTACGCTGTGGGGGGACTCAACAGCTCAGGTCTGTCTGCCCACACCAGTTTGTCTATAGCTCAGGGGTTTTTGTTATGAAAAACTGTACAGACTTTTAATTTGTAGGGGAGACAATGTGATATCACTGCCTGTATTTGATTGGTCCTCAGGTGATTCATTAAATGTGGTCGAAGTGTTTGATCCGAATGGGAACTTCTGGGAGCGCTGTCAGCCAATGAGGACGGCTCGCAGCAGAGTGGGTGTGGCTGTCGTTAACGGGCTGCTGTACGCTATTGGAGGATACGACGGCCAATCACGGCTCAGCACTGTGGAAGTTTACAACCCGGAGACAGACAGCTGGACACGTGTGTCAAGCATGAACAGCCAACGCAGGTTAATACACTCATCAATATACAAATCAATACACTCATCAATACACCGATCAATACACTGTTGTGTTGTCCTCAGCGCCATGGGAACGGTTGTGACTGATGGACACATCTATGTGTGCGGCGGCTACGACGGAAAATCATCTCTGAACTCTGTGGAGTGTTACTCTCCAGAGACTGACAGGTGAGAGTGACACACCATCACTGACTGACCAATAACCAATCAGCAGGTCAGGTAGCTTCATCCATGTTGTTGTACCTGCTGCAGGTGGACGTTGGTGACCGACATGAGTGCGAGTCGCAGTGCGGCCGGTGTGACGGTGTTTGACGGACGCATCTTTGTGTCTGGCGGCCATGACGGTTTACAGATCTTCAACACGGTCAGTTATTAGTCGTTTTCACGGCGACGAGCAGAAAAGTTGAATGTTAATTAATAAAGATATTTATTGATGATTATTGATCTCAGGTCTGTTCCTCCTCTGTCCTACAGGTGGAGTACTACAACCACCACACCAACCGCTGGCACCCGGCGGCAGCCATGATGAACAAGCGCTGCCGTCATGGGGCTGCGGCGCTCGGCAGTCACATGTACGTGACAGGCGGTTACGACGGCTCGGGCTTCCTGAGCGGGGCGGAGGTGTTCAGCTCGGTGTCGGGTCAGTGGAGCCTCCTAGTGGCCATGAACACGCGGCGCAGCAGAGTGTCGCTGGTTTCCACATCGGGACGCCTGTACGCGGTGGGTGGCTACGACGGACAGTCCAACCTGAGCTCCGTGGAGATGTACAACCCCGACACCAACCGCTGGACCTTCAGGGCACCCATGGTCTGCCACGAGGGGGGGGTCGGGGTCGGCTGCATCCCGCTGCAGCCCGCCTAAACCTTCAATCAAAGGCTGAGGATTAACGCGTTACTGACGGCCGCAGCCGAGCGGTGGAAGTGACACTCTCCGCTGGCATTCACTGAGCTTCATCGGTACGACGGCCGGGCTCAGACCTGCACACTGACGCCAGGCCTGTGGGATTGTGGGTAAAAACTGTAGAGCTAGCCTCCGATGGCTAGCTGCTAACATTGTGCTATTATCGGATGGATGATTCATCGTTAACGTTGATTTTATACTTGATTGACTCGACTGACAGGAAGTGACCTCGTCTCCAAACGAAGCTGCTGAAACAGGACGAGCCGTGATTGACAGACAGGAAGTGACCTCAGGCGACACGAGACAGACCCTGCAGCGCCCCCGACAGGCTGCACAGTGCACTACAGGCTGCTTCACTTCACTTCCTCATTAACTCTCCTCCTCGTTTCTTAAATGTTTTTCCTAAATGTTGCTAATCTGATACATGCAAACACTGGGCCTGTTAAGAACCAATCAGGTGCTGTTCTTTACAGTCACATGCTCACATGTAGCACCATTAGCTGTTAGCTTCTGTTAGCTCCTGTTAGGAAAACCTATTTTCTGATTTCTGTGGATTCGTGACGTTTACTGTGGATGACATCAGAGATGATGACATGTACAGGAAGTGATGTCACACTGAATGATGTGTTCGCTCTGAGGAGGAGGAGGAGGAGCTTCCTGCTGTGTCTTTTAGCTCTCCGGTGCCCCCCTGAGGATGCTCAGTGCTGCTGCGGTCCATGTCAGTCCAGATCCTGAATTGTCAGCAGGGTCAGACGAGTCCTGAGCCAGGTCTCAGCTCAGTGAAGCAGTGGTATGTCCTGAAGGGGGCGCTGGAGGACCAATGAAAGGGTTCCTGATTGATGAACTTTGATTGATTATTGATTTTGGACATACTGAACTGTTTGATCGACCTCGTTAGTTTGGTGGTGATTCTAATCAACAGTGACATCACAGTGACATCACAGGAATGAATAATTACTGTTGTTTGAACAGTATGTTTCATTTTCAGTGTGATTGATTTATTTTGTGGATCATTAAAATGCTGCTGACTCGACATGTCGTCAATAGCAGACGTCAGGCACGTGTGTGTGTGTGTGTGTGTGTGTGAATAATAATTATACTAAACGATGTGAAATCAGGTTTTTGTTGAGTGAGTTTGTGACTCATCTCAAAGTTTTAACTAACTTAGTTAATTTGCTACCCAAGAAGTTTGTGATCTCTTTTCAGTCCACAGCCAGAATCAGAACCAGGGTTTTACAGAAACAGTTCTGACAGAGATAAACTTTAAAACTTTATTACTTTACTTTCTAGTTCAAACAGCGGAAATTTAAACAAACACTGAATTAAAAATAATCCTCAGTGATTTCATCACTTTGATCACATGATACCTGCTATGATGTCATCCCTTCAGAAGAAAACAGGTAAGAGCACCTGTAGTGGGCTGGTTTATTTATGACAGGAGGCCAAAGGTCATGGTGCATTCAGGTTAATTGACATAATTTATGTTAATGTTTACATCATTAATGTCGGAGTTATTTCAATGTGTGCACAAAGGCTTGGCCAGCAGGAGGCACTAGGGTGCTTTTCTGTCTAACCTGTACAGGTAGTTCAAGTACAACAAGGCACAGGGAAGAAGAAATCTTTTTGACTGCCACGCTGTGATTGTGTTTCCTGGTGGATTGGAAAGTTTATTGAGATAAAATTACGCCTTGATTGTTGGAAACCACGAGTCGTATGAAATAAATCATAACATCACTGAGAAGAAAAGGCTAGTTGGACTCTGTTTTGTTTCTAGACTAACTCAAGTGGCCACGGTAAAGTTTACTCTTCGTACCTGTGCAGCCCTCAGCTGAGATTTACGTTAGTCCTGACACTAGTTAGTTAACATTGACATAATTTATGTTAATCCTGACACTAGTTAGGTAATATTGACATGATTTATGTTAATCCTGACACTAGTTAGTTAACATTGACATAATTTATGTTAATCCTGACACTAGTTAGGTAATATTGACATGATTTATGTTAATCCTGACACTAGTTAGTTGATATTGAAATAATTTGTTAATCCTGACACTAGTTAGTTAACATTGACATCATTTACGTTAATCCTGACACTAGTTAATCTTGACATGATTTATGTTAATCCTGACACTAGTTAGTTAACATTGACATCATTTACGTTAATCCTGACACTAGTTAATCTTGACATGATTTATGTTAATCCTGACACTAGTTAGGTAATATTGACATGATTTATGTTAATCCTGACACTAGTTAGTTAATCTTGACATGATTTATGTTAATCCTGACACTAGTTAGTTAATCTTGACATGATTTACGTTAATCCTGATACTGGTTAGTTAATATTGACATGATTTACGTTAATCCTGACACTAGTTAGTTAATCTTGACATGATTTATGTTAATCCTGACACTAGTTAGTTAATCTTGACATGATTTATGTTAATCCTGATACTGGTTAGTTAATCTTGACATGGTTTACGTTAATCCTGATACTGGTTAGTTAATCTTGACATGATTTATGTTAATCCTGACACTAGTTAGGTAATATTGACATGATTTATGTTAATCCTGACACTAGTTAGTTAATCTTGACATGATTTATGTTAATCCTGACACTAGTTAGTTAATCTTGACATGATTTATGTTAATCCTGACACTAGTTAGTTAATCTTGACATGATTTATGTTAATCCTGACACTAGTTAGTTGATATTGAAATAATTTGTTAATCCTGACACTAGTTAGTTAACATTGACATCATTTACGTTAATCCTGACACTAGTTAATCTTGACATGATTTATGTTAATCCTGACACTAGTTAATCTTGACATGATTTATGTTAATCCTGACACTAGTTAGTTAATATTGACATGATTTATGTTAATCCTGACACTAGTTAGTTAATCTTGACATGGTTTATGTTAATCCTGATACTAGTTAGTTGATATTGAAATAATTTGTTAATCCTTACACTAGTTAGGTAATATTGACATGATTTATGTTAATCCTGACACTAGTTAATCTTGACATGATTTATGTTAATCCTGACACTAGTTAGTTAATCTTGACATGGTTTATGTTAATCCTGACACTAGTTAGTTGATATTGAAATAATTTGTTAATCCTTACACTAGTTAGGTAATATTGACATGATTTATGTTAATCTTGATACTGGTTAGTTAATCTTGACATGATTTACCTTAATCCTGATACTGGTTAGTTAATCTTGACATGGTTTATGTTAATCCTGACACTAGTTAATTAATATTGACATGGTTTACGTTAATCCTGATACTAGTTAGTTAATTTTGACATGGTTTATGTTAATCCTGACACTAGTTAGTTAATTTTGACATGGTTTATGTCAATCCTGACACTAGTTAGTTAATCTTGACATGATTTATGTTAATCCTGATACTGGTTAGTTAATCTTGACATGGTTTACGTTAATCCTGATACTGGTTAGTTAATCTTGACATGATTTACGTTAATCCTGGTACTAGTTAGTTAATCTTGACATGGTTTATGTTAATCCTGATACTGGTTAGTTAATCTTGACATGATTTACGTTAATCCTGGTACTAGTTAGTTAATCTTGACATGATTTATATTAATCCTGACACTAGTTAATTAATATTGACATGATTTACGTTAATCCTGATACTAGTTAGTTAATATTGACATGATTTACGTTAATCCTGATACTGGTTAGTTAATATTGACATGATTTACGTTAATCCTGACACTAGTTAGTTAATATTGACATTGTTTACATTAATCCTGATACTAGTTAGTTAATATTGACATGATTTATGTTAATCCTGACACTAGTTAATTAATATTGACATGGTTTACATTAATCCTGATACTAGTTAGTTAATCTTGACATGGTTTATGTTAATCCTGACACTAGTTAGGTAATATTGACATGATTTATGTTAATCATGACACTAGTTAGTTAATTTTGACATGGTTTATGTTAATCCTGACACTAGTTAGTTAA
Source organism: Larimichthys polyactis (assembly GCA_018985215.1). Taxonomy (NCBI): domain Eukaryota; kingdom Metazoa; phylum Chordata; class Actinopteri; family Sciaenidae; genus Larimichthys; species Larimichthys polyactis. The sequence goes on from JAFMOB010000385.1 coordinate 104,636, forward strand.
TTTTGACATGGTTTATGTTAATCCTGACACTAGTTAGTTAATCTTGACATGATTTATGTTAATCCTGATACTGGTTAGTTAATCTTGACATGGTTTACGTTAATCCTGATACTGGTTAGTTAATCTTGACATGATTTACGTTAATCCTGGTACTAGTTAGTTAATCTTGACATGGTTTATGTTAATCCTGAGACTAGTTAGTTAATATTGACATGATTTATGTTAATTCTGGCACTAGTTAATTAATATTGACATGATTTACGTTAATCCTGATACTAGTTAGTTAATATTGACATGATTTACGTTAATCCTGATACTAGTTAGTTAATATTGACATGATTTACGTTAATCCTGATACTGGTTAGTTAATATTGACATGATTTACGTTAATCCTGACACTAGTTAGTTAATATTGACATTGTTTACATTAATCCTGATACTAGTTAGTTAATCTTGACATGGTTTACGTTAATCCTGATACTAGTTAGTTAATATTGACATGATTTACGTTAATCCTGATACTGGTTAGTTAATCTTGACATGGTTTATGTTAATCCTGATACTAGTTAGTTAATCTTGACATGGTTTACATTAATCCTGATACTAGTTAGTTAATCTTGACATGGTTTATGTTAATCCTGACACTAGTTAGTTAATTTTGACATGGTTTATGTCAATCCTGACACTAGTTAGTTAATCTTGACATGATTTACGTTAATCCTGATACTAGTTAGTTAATTTTGACATGGTTTATGTTAATCCTGACACTAGTTAGTTAATTTTGACATGGTTTATGTCAATCCTGACACTAGTTAGTTAATCTTGACATGATTTATGTTAATCCTGATACTGGTTAGTTAATCTTGACATGGTTTACGTTAATCCTGATACTGGTTAGTTAATCTTGACATGATTTACGTTAATCCTGGTACTAGTTAGTTAATCTTGACATGGTTTATGTTAATCCTGATACTGGTTAGTTAATCTTGACATGATTTACGTTAATCCTGGTACTAGTTAGTTAATCTTGACATGATTTATATTAATCCTGACACTAGTTAATTAATATTGACATGATTTACGTTAATCCTGATACTAGTTAGTTAATATTGACATGATTTACGTTAATCCTGATACTGGTTAGTTAATATTGACATGATTTACGTTAATCCTGACACTAGTTAGTTAATATTGACATTGTTTACATTAATCCTGATACTAGTTAGTTAATATTGACATGATTTATGTTAATCCTGACACTAGTTAATTAATATTGACATGGTTTACATTAATCCTGATACTAGTTAGTTAATCTTGACATGGTTTATGTTAATCCTGACACTAGTTAGGTAATATTGACATGATTTATGTTAATCATGACACTAGTTAGTTAATTTTGACATGGTTTATGTTAATCCTGACACTAGTTAGTTAATTTTGACATGGTTTATGTTAATCCTGACACTAGTTAGTTAATCTTGACATGATTTATGTTAATCCTGATACTGGTTAGTTAATCTTGACATGGTTTACGTTAATCCTGATACTGGTTAGTTAATCTTGACATGATTTACGTTAATACTGGTACTAGTTAGTTAATCTTGACATGGTTTATGTTAATCCTGAGACTAGTTAGTTAATATTGACATGATTTATGTTAATTCTGGCACTAGTTAATTAATATTGACATGATTTACGTTAATCCTGATACTAGTTAGTTAATATTGACATGATTTACGTTAATCCTGATACTAGTTAGTTAATATTGACATGATTTACGTTAATCCTGATACTGGTTAGTTAATATTGACATGATTTACGTTAATCCTGACACTAGTTAGTTAATATTGACATTGTTTACATTAATCCTGATACTAGTTAGTTAATCTTGACATGGTTTACGTTAATCCTGATACTAGTTAGTTAATATTGACATGATTTACGTTAATCCTGATACTGGTTAGTTAATCTTGACATGGTTTATGTTAATCCTGATACTAGTTAGTTAATCTTGACATGGTTTACATTAATCCTGATACTAGTTAGTTAATCTTGACATGGTTTATGTTAATCCTGACACTAGTTAGGTAATATTGACATGGTTTACATTAATCCTGATACTGGTTAGTTAATCTTGACATGATTTACGTTAATCCTGATACTGGTTAGTTAATCTTGACATGGTTTACATTAATCCTGATACTAGTTAGTTAATCTTGACATGGTTTATGTTAATCCTGACACTAGTTAGTTAATCTTGACATGGTTTACATTAATCCTGATACTAGTTAGTTAATCTTGACATGGTTTATGTTAATCCTGACACTAGTTAGGTAATATTGACATGGTTTACATTAATCCTGATACTGGTTAGTTAATCTTGACATGATTTACGTTAATCCTGATACTGGTTAGTTAATCTTGACATGATTTACGTTAATCCTGATACTAGTTAGTTAATATTGACATGGTTTATGTTAATCCTGACACTAGTTAATGTTAATCTTGACATAAACTGTGTTAGTCTTGATAGAATAACTCGTCCTCTTGACATAGCATCTTCAATCTTTATTTAGTATCATACAATCTGACATAATGTCTAATAATCTTGACCAAAAAAATGCTTGATGAATCCAAAATCAGAATTCTCTATAGTGTGGCCCAAAGGCCCGGTTCAGGTGCGGTCCTCAGGTGTTCTGGAGCAGGTTTACCTGACTCATCGCATTCACATCCAGCTGTTTTATCATCAGCTCAGATTCAGATCACATGATCTCAGACTCTGATCGACATCTCGACCAACACATAGCGTTGAGTTTGGTTCACTCTGGACTTCCTGCTGCAGGTCCTCAGCATCATTCACACCTGCACACTTCACCAGATAGGAAATCTTCCAGCAGAGAACAGTTCAACCTCACATAGTCCACGTTTATCTGAGTAAACACAAACATCAGGTCTCTGCTGGACTACAGGCTGCTCCTCAGGTCCTTCACTGGGATCACTGTCCTGGAGGTCCTGGAGGTCTTGGAAAGTCGGCCCTGGAGTCTGGAGCAGCTCCCTCAGGCTCTGGATGCAGACCTGGACACCTGGACAGGTAAGTTAATCATTCTTCTCACAGTGATTTAAAGTGTTGGAATTAAACTTTACAAAGGTTTGATGATATTTTCATGTCACCTGATAGATCAGCTGACTTCACATTAGCTGACTTAATTTCTCATAATCTTGATTTAGTCCTTCAAATCTGTGTTTAACATCCTGACATAGTGACATGAGTCTGGTTCTGATTCTTCGGGTGACTCACGGTGCCTCGGTGGGCTGGAAGCGGCTCTCCTCCCCGTCCAGGATCCCATGGTACATGCTGATCTCCTGCTCCAGGCGCTGCTTGTTGCTCATCAGTGTGTCGTAGTTGCGGCGCTGCTGTTCAATCTCACTACGCACGTCGCCCAGCTCTGCCTCCAGTTTGGACACCACTGAGCCCAGATTCTGCAGCTCCACACCGTGCCAGTGCCGGGCATCACTCAGGGAGTTCTCCAGACCTCGTTTCTGCAGAATGACAACAGAAACGTAATGACCCATCGTTGATTGAACTTGTGATCTGGTTATCATCACCATGCGGGTCTCACCAGTGCCCTGATGGACTCGGTCTCTGCCTGCAGACTCTGGATCTTACAGCCGATGTCGTTACACTCGGCCTTCAGTGCCTCCACCTGCTCCTCTTCAGGACTCAGTCTGCTCCCACACTGCGTCTCCTGCAGTGACACACATCAAACACACCTAAAAGGAACAGTCCGACACCTGAGGACACCTGCACAGATGAGACGTCCTCACCTTACACTCCAGGTAGACGTCACTCTCGGCTCGGTTCTTCTCCGTCACCTTCTCCCAGTGGCTTCTGATGTAGGCCAGAATCTGGTCCAGACTGGTCTCTATGGGAGCGTCAAGTTCGTCCACTTCACGCCCTGCCAGCTGATTGTAGAGGACTCGCACATCCTGTGAGGACAGGAAGTAGACAGGTCACATGACCATGTAATGATCAGACACGTGCAGACTCAGCAGAGTGTAATTATAAATTAATTAAGTTCAATTAAATTAAATTATTTAAAAAAAAATAATGGATGAGGAAGTTTAACCAACAATTATTTCATCATATTATCAGAGCCGCGTGAGTCTGTCTGATGGCGTCTGGAGGTTAACGTGTGTTCTGATCAGACCTGCTCGTGGTTCTGATCCAGACTGCGGAGTTCAGCTCTCATGTTCTCCATCTGCTCCTCAAGCTCCACCTTCGTCAGCTCTGCGTCGCCGATCACTTTGAACAGCGAGCTGATCTCTTCCTGCACCGCCTTCCTGAACGGCTGCTCGTCCTCGTACCTGCAGGACCAAGCTCAGGTGAGGTTTAACTTAGACCGGGTCTAACTGAGGTTTAACTTAGACCGGGTCTAACCGACCTGTCCTTGAAGTCCTTGGCGTTGGCCTGAACGTTCTCCGTCTGCAGGATCAGACGAGCATTGTCCAGGATGGCTTCACTGACCTGCAGGAAACGCAGGAAATCAGAGAACAGGGGGGCGTCAGTGGAAAGTAACTAAGTACATTTACTCCAGTACTTCAGTCCAGTTTTGCAGTACCTGTACTCGAGTTAGTCGAGTATACAGGTTAGACTTCCCTCCACCCATCCTCACCTGTGCTCACCTGTCTGTAGACATCCTCCCACTCCCTCCTGAGGGGTCCCCAAGCTCCGGCGCTGGATGCCTTGCGATCCAGACTCAGTCGGATCTGGTCTTCCAGCTGCTGGTTCAGGTCTTCCAGAGCTCTCACTTTGTCTCTGTACTCCATCAGGGAGCTGTTCAGACCGGCTGACGTTGTGCCGTGACCCACCGCCCGATGCCCGGCGCGAGGCAGCACCGGGGCCGTGCTGCTCCTCAGTCCCTGCAGGAACACGCTGCTGATGCCCAGGACGCGTTGGGACACTCGTGTCCCCAGGCAGGACGCCCCGCCCATTGGAGAGGCAGAGCCCACGAAGACGCCACGAGGTGCAGCCGCGCTGGCTGAGCTGATCCTCCTGCTGGAGGCGGCGGCGGGGCGCTCGGAGGACGGCTGTCCCAGGAAAGATGAGCGGCGTCGGGGCAGAGGCATGATGCAGCAGCTCAATGTCAAACCACTCAGAGCCGCTCGGGCCCGGGCTTTATGGAGGACGGCGCTCTGGAAACAGCACGGCCGCCTTTGTTAGGAGCTGCTGCTGCTGCCTGAACAAACAGCTGATCACTGCTGAGTCAGCATGGGAAGAGTCCTGAACACACACACACAGAGGTCACCTGACCTTTACACACACACACACACACAGAGGTCACCTGACCTTTACACACACACACACACACACACACACACACACACACACACCATAACAACAGAGTCAACCTTTCCCCTGATGTCGCCATGACAACAAACCGTTTCAGGTGGTTTACAGAGCAGGAAGTGATGACGGTCGAACTTTCCCAACAGCCACCAGGAGTTCATCAGGTGTCAGTCTGTGGTTTCATATTTCACGTCATTAGATGAGACGGAAAACAAAAAAAAAGAGAAGTGAAACACAGACAGACAGACAGACAGACAGACAGACAGACAGCTGATCGTAGCCTTGTTGGTTTTTATATGAAGTTTATTTCAAGAGTTTGTTCAGAGAAGTCTAACAAGTTAAAAACCAGAACCAGCTGTTACAGATGTTCTGGTGCATCATCTTACAGTTCCAGCTGATCAAAAGACGATACAAACGATCAGATCAGAACCATGCAATTAAAACACAAACAGGAAATGAAGAAACCAGAGTGAATCATCAACTTCCTGTTTTTCACACTCGCACAAAAACATCTAGAGAAATATGTTAGCATCTGTTAGCATCTGTTAGCATCTACTAGCATCTGTTAGCATCTGTTAGCATCTACTAGCATCTGTTAGCATCTGTTAGCATCTACTAGCATCTGTTAGCATCTACTAGCATCTGTTAGCATCTGTTAGCATCTACTAGCATCTGTTAGCATCTGTTAGCATCTATTAGCATCTACTAGCATCTGTTAGCATCTATTAGCATCTGTTAGCATCTACTAGCATCTACTAGTATCTGTTAGCATCTGTTAGCATCTACTAGTATCTGTTAGCATCTACTAGCATCTGTTAGCATATGTTAGCATCTATTAGCATCTACTAGCTCTGTTAGCATCTACTAGCATCTATTAGCATCTACTAGCATCTGTTAGCATCTACTAGCATCTGTTAGCATCTACTAGCATCTACTAGTATCTGTTAGCATCTACTAGCATCTACTAGTATCTGTTAGCATCTACTAGCATCTGTTAGCATCTGTTAGCATCTGTTAGCATCATTAGCATCTGTTAGCATCTACTAGCATCTACTAGTATCTGTTAGCATCTGTTAGCATCTACTAGTATCTGTTAGCATCTACTAGCATCTGTTAGCATATGTTAGCATCTATTAGCATCTACTAGCATCTGTTAGCATCTACTAGCATCTATTAGCATCTACTAGCATCTGTTAGCATCTACTAGCATCTGTTAGCATCTACTAGCATCTACTAGTATCTGTTAGCATCTACTAGCATCTACTAGTATCTGTTAGCATCTACTAGCATCTGTTAGCATCTGTTAGCATCTGTTAGCATCTATTAGCATCTGTTAGCATCTACTAGCATCTACTAGTATCTGTTAGCATCTGTTAGCATCTACTAGTATCTGTTAGCATCTACTAGCATCTGTTAGCATCTGTTAGCATCTACTAGCATCTACTAGCATCTGTTAGCATCTACTAGTATCTGTTAGCATCTGTTAGCATCTACTAGCCGCCGTTGCTTACCCGTTGTGATGCGTTTCCTGTTCAAGCAGGATGATGAAACACAGTGAACATGTGAGGAAAACAAAGAGGTCACATGAACAATAACAGCAGCTAAATTTCACAGTTTATTCACGAAAGCGCTTCACATTCATTTCAGGAAAGTCCTGGAGAAAAGTCTGAAGATGATACATTCAAGGCCTTAAAAGTTAAAAGTTCCTTCAGGTGAGTTAAAGACACAAACGTCCGTTAGTCTTTTTTTTTTTTTGAGCACATGAGCACACAAAGGAGTGATGATGTCATCTGCTGACATCACAAACAGGAAGTTGCAGTCGTTGGTGTCTCTACAGCGACAGCGCCTGTGAGGTGTCGCTGTCCGACATCACTGAGGCTCTGGTGGAGCTCAGCGGGCTCCTGCAGGACTTGCTCAGCTGATTCCTATTGGCTGGCTGGCAGCGACAGGCGCGCAGCAGCTGCAGCACGTCGTGGCGGAAACGCACGCCAACGAAGACGTAGAGGAACGGGTTGAGGCAGGCGTGCATGTAGGCCAGACTCTTCAGCACCTGCCCCGCCTTGTCAAAGCGCTTTATCGCGTCACAGTCCGTAATGGTCATGTTGGAGGCCTGCACTGCCTCCATCACCAGCACACCGTTGTAAGGCAGCTGGGACACGACAAACACCACCACCACGGCCAGGATGACGCGCATGGCCTTGTGCTTCTGGAAGTTTCGGGTCTTGAGCAGCTTGGCGACGATGACGCTGTAACAGAAGGCCATGACAATGAAGGGCAGGCAGAAGCCCATGCTCACCTGCAGCGACAGTACCAGGATCTTGGTGCGGTTGCCCAGGTGAGGTGGGAAGACCATCCTGCAGTACTGCTTCGAGTTTGCCCCAGCTGTGGTGGCGAACACGAGCTCTGGCGTGGCGAGCAGCAGGGCCAGCAGCCACACCCCCAGGCACACCAGTCGGCTGCAGCGGCGACGCTCCAACTGTGAGTTCTGCGCCTTGGTGGTCTGCACGATGACCACGTAGCGGTCAACGCTGATGCAGGTGAGCAACAACATGCTGCTGAACAGGTTCACCTTGTAGAGGGCAGAGTTCACCTTGCAGAGGCCGGAACCAAAGCTCCAGCCCCAGGATGCCTCGACTGCCCACAGTGGCAGCGTGATGAGGAACAGCAGGTCGGCCACCGCCAGGTTGAGGAGGTACACGTCCGTCATTGTCTTCAGCCTCCGCCGGAAGTTCAGATAGATCCACACCACAGCCAGGTTCCCGGCTCCGCCCACCAAGGCGATCATCCAGAACAGTGGCGGCTCGTAGCGGCTCCGGAACTCTCGCACTGACTCCCGGTCACACATCAGGTCAGAGTAATCGTAGTCATAGTCATCACCACTGATGGTCGATGTGGTGATAGAGGACGGGTCCTGACAGGAAGAAATAACACACCTGTTAAAGTTAAACTAATGAATTCATCAAATAATTAAAAACTGATAATCAGTCATAATCTTCTGTGTGGGCGGGGTTTATTACCTCAGTGGTGAACGCCGTCATGATGTCATCCATGGAGGTCATGTGATCAGATTCTTTGTTGGTGTTGAGGTCAATCAACAACCTTCACAAGAAACACACAAAGACAAACAGGAGCTGTGACATCGTGCTGTTATTGTTTGTCTACCTCCTCCACCTACATTGAAAATCACATTTTACTTTGAAAATCACATTTTACTTTAAAAATCACATTTTACTTTGAAAATCACACTTTACTTTGAAAATTACACATTTACTTTGAAAATCACATTTTACTCTGAAAGTTGAACTAATACTAACTCTTGTGTCTTATAAACACAAACTTGTGGACTGTACACAGATACTATAACGTTTATATAATGTTCATATAACGTTACATAAACATGCTCACCAAATGTTGACAGTGAAACAGTTTATGGATGTGTTCGTTTAGCTGATGTAATAATACAGTTACAGACAGAGGCAGACAGACAGTTAAAGACAGTTACAGACAGTTACAGACAGTTACAGATAGACAGTTACAGACAGTTACAGACAGTTATAGACAGTTACAGTTACAGACAGTTATAAACAGTTACAGACAGTTACAGACAGAGAGTTATAGACAGTTACAGATAGACAGTTACAGATAGACAGTTACAGACAGACAGTTACAGACAGTTCCAGACAGTTATAGACAGTTACAGTTACAGACAGTTACAGTTACAGACAGTTACAGACAGTTATAGACAGTTACAGTTACAGACAGTTACAGTTACAGACAGTTACAGACAGACAGTTACAGACAGTTCCAGACAGTTATAGACAGTTACAGTTACAGACAGTTACAGTTACAGACAGTTACAGACAGTTATAGACAGTTACAGTTACAGACAGTTACAGTTACAGACAGTTATAGACAGAGAGTTACAGACAGTTACAGACAGTTCCAGACAGTTATAGACAGTTACAGTTACAGACAGTTACAGTTACAGACAGTTACAGACAGTTATAGACAGTTACAGTTACAGACAGTTACAGTTACAGACAGTTATAGACAGAGAGTTACAGACAGTTACAGATAGACAGTTACAGTTATAGACAGTTACAGTTACAGACAGTTATAGATAGACAGTTACAGTTACAGACAGTTACAGACAGTTACAGATAGACAGTTACAGTTATAGACAGTTACAGTTACAGACAGTTATAGATAGACAGTTACAGTTACAGACAGTTACAGACAGACAGTTACAGACAGTTACAGACAGTTATAGACAGTTACAGTTACAGACAGTTACAGTTACAGACAGTTACAGATAGACAGTTACAGACAGACAGTTACAGACAGTTCCAGACAGTTATAGACAGTTACAGTTACAGACAGTTACAGTTACAGACAGTTCCAGACAGTTATAGACAGTTACAGTTATAGACAGTTACAGTTACAGACAGTTACAGACAGACAGTTACAGACAGTTACAGACAGTTATAGACAGTTACAGTTACAGACAGTTACAGTTACAGACAGTTACAGATAGACAGTTACAGACAGACAGTTACAGACAGTTCCAGACAGTTATAGACAGTTACAGTTACAGACAGTTACAGTTACAGACAGTTACAGACAGTTATAGACAGTTACAGTTACAGACAGTTACAGTTACAGACAGTTATAGACAGAGAGTTACAGACAGTTACAGATAGACAGTTACAGTTATAGACAGTTACAGTTACAGACAGTTATAGATAGACAGTTACAGTTACAGACAGTTACAGACAGTTACAGATAGACAGTTACAGTTATAGACAGTTACAGTTACAGACAGTTACAGATAGACAGTTACAGTTATAGACAGTTACAGTTACAGACAGTTATAGATAGACAGTTACAGTTACAGACAGTTACAGACAGACAGTTACAGACAGTTACAGACAGTTATAGACAGTTACAGTTACAGACAGTTACAGTTACAGACAGTTACAGATAGACAGTTACAGACAGACAGTTACAGACAGTTACAGACAGTTACAGTTACAGACAGTTACAGTTACAGACAGTTACAGACAGACAGTTACAGACAGTTACAGACAGACAGTTATAGACAGTTACAGACAGACAGTTACAGTTACAGACAGTTACAGACAGACAGTTACAGTTACAGACAGTTACAGATAGACAGTTACAGACAGACAGTTACAGACAATTACAGTTACAGACAGTTACAGACAGACAGTTACAGACAGAGAGACAGTTACAGACAGTTACAGACAGAGAGACAGTTACAGACAGAGAGACAGTTACAGACAGACAGTTACAGAGAGACAGTTACAGACAGAGAGACAGTTACAGACAGACAGTTACAGAGAGACAGTTACAGACAGACAGGTGTGGACTCACTGTCGTCGTCTCTTCTCCACAGCGTCTCACTTTCTGGCCGTTAAACCGCAGAGAGAGAGATGAAGCAGAAGTTAAATCAGGAGGAGGAGCCCTGACTCATTAACCCTTTAAGAAGCCTGAATGTCTCAATAACGTTCAATAACGTTTCAATAACGTTCCAATACCATCCCCATAACATCCCGATAACGTCTGACTAGTGGTTTTAATGCAGCGCTGCCTGAGGGGTCAAAGGTCATAGACTTATTCTTTAATGTTTGTTGATGCTGGAATCCAGAGACAAACGTTCTTCGACAAACTGTTGACCAACGTTCTTCAAACGTTCTTAGACAAACTGTTGACCAACGTTCTTCAAACATTCTTAGACAAACTGTTGACCAACGTTCTTCAAACGTTCTTAGACAAACTGTTGACAAACGTTCTTCAAACGTTCTTAGACAAACTGTTGACAAACGTTCTTCAAACGTTCTTAGACAAACTGTTGACAAACGTTCTTCAAACGTTCTTAGACAAACTGTTGACCAACGTTCTTCAAACATTCTTAGACAAACTGTTGACCAACGTTCTTCAAACGTTCTTAGACAAACTGTTGACCAACGTTCTTCAAACATTCTTAGACAAACTGTTGACAAACGTTCTTCAAACATTCTTAGACAAACTGTTGACCAACGTTCTTCAAACGTTCTTAGACAAACTGTTGACCAACGTTCTTCAAACATTCTTAGACGAACTGTTGACCAACGTTCTTCAAATGTTCTTAGAGAAACTGTTGACCAACGTTCTTCAAACGTTCTTAGACAAACTGTTGACAAACGTTCTTCAAACGTTCTTAGACAAACTGTTGACCAACGTTCTTCAAACGTTCTTAGACAAACTGTTGACAAACGTTCTTCAAACGTTCTTAGACAAACTGTTGACAAACGTTCTTCAAACGTTCTTCAAACGTTCTTAGACAAACTGTTGACAAACGTTCTTCAAACGTTCTTAGACAAACTGTTGACAAACGTTCTTAGACAAACTGTTGACAAACGTTCTTCAAACGTTCTTAGACAAACTGTTGACCAACGTTCTTCAAACGTTCTTAGACAAACTGTTGACCAACGTTCTTAGACAAACTGTTGACAAACGTTCTTAGACAAACTGTTGACAAACGTTCTTCAAACGTTCTTAGACAAACTGTTGACCAACGTTCTTCAAACATTCTTAGACAAACTGTTGACAAACGTTCTTAGACAAACTGTTGACCAACGTTCTTCAAACATTCTTAGACAAACTGTTGACAAACGTTTTTCAAACATTCTTAGACAAACTGTTGACAAACGTTCTTAGACAAACTGTTGACAAACGTTCTTCAAACGTTCTTAGACAAACTGTTGACAAACGTTCTTCAAACGTTCTTAGACAAACTGTTGACAAACGTTCTTCAAACATTCTTAGACAAACTGTTGACAAACGTTCTTCAAACGTTCTTAGACAAACTGTTGACAAACGTTCTTCAAACATTCTTAGACAAACTGTTGACAAACGTTCTTAGACAAACTGTTGACAAACGTTCTTCAAACGTTCTTGAAGTGTTGGCCTGTGTGTGTTTACCGTCCTGGTGTGTGTGGTTACACACTGAACACACTGTTCTCTTCTGTTTTTGTTCACTTCCTGTTAGAAAGGTAACACACACACACACACACACACACACACACGTGTTTGTATCACACTGACATGACTTCACCACATGTCGAACATGTGACCTCACAGGGTCAGAACAGTTCTGCCCTGTGTGGTCCAATCCAACAGACTGCTGAACAGTCGACAGACTGGTTCTGATAGAAATCTGTTTCACCATTCAGCGATGGAAGAAGGTGTTCTGGTCTGATGGGTCAGGTCTTGGTGCGTGGGGATCACATGTAAGGAGGATGCATTATGGGAAGAAGGCGAGCCGCCAGAGGTTTGATGTTTGGACCATGTTCTGCTGGGAAAGCCCAGGTCCTGCCGTCACATGGATGTTACTTTGACACGTCAAAAGTAACACACTGGTCGAACCAGTCCGGTCTATGAAGGAACTCCTCATTAAGGTCATGATCTTATGACACTCAGAGTTCTGTGTTCTGATCATGTTGTCTGAATGTTTGTTTAACGTTATTCTGAGGTTTGTCTGAATCCTTGTGAACTTCCCCTGCGTGTCATTGTGGCGTCATCGAAACAGGAAGCAACCACATAGCGTGACAGCCTGTTCACACTGTACAGCACTGTGTGATAAGCTGTGACCACACACACACACACACACACTGACAGACAAACACACACACACACACACACACAACACACCACACACACACACACACACACACACACACACACACACACACACACACTGACAGACAAACACACCACACACACACACACACACACACACACACACTGACAGACAAACACACACACTCACACACACACACACACACACACACTGACAGACAAACACACACACACACACACACACACACACACTGACAGACAAACACACACACACACACACACACACACACACACACACACACACTGACAGACAAACACACACAAACACACACACACACACACACACACACACACACACACACACACACACACACACTGAGCTTCCCGTCTTGTCAGAACAGGAAAAAACAGCCTGGTCATGTGACCTGATTTACATTTCCTGTTCACTCTTCTTCTGTCGTTCAAAACAAAAACTGCTGTTAGACGCAGGTTACCATGGTTACCGCCTCTACTTGGGCTGCGACCAATAAGAATGCACAGACACTTCCTTCTCCCGCTCTCGAGCTTTTATTGATCAATTCTTTTGTTTAACAGAAAAACGGCTGACAGGAAGTGACATCACTTGACCATCGTCACAATGCAGGTGTCTCCAGATTTCACACGTTTTTCTCCAACTCCTTCCGCAGATCTGCAAACTTCCAGGCGACATGCACCGTGTAGCAGTCCATCACCGGACTGTCACTGGCATGGATCTCCCTGGGGTGGCTCATCACAATCACCTGACCACAGGAAGCATGACTCTGTTTCTGTTTTTGCTGTAATATTATTTTAACATTGTTTTATCGTTTATTATTGTTTTTATGTTGTTCTTTGTTTTATATGTCTTATATTTCATGTTCTATTTTATGTACAGCACTTTGTGTCAGCTGTGGCTGTTTTTAAAGGGCTTTATAAATAAAGTTGAGTTGAGTTGAGTTGATTTATAAACTACTGATCAATACACTCAACTACTGATCAATACACTCAACTACTGCAATACAACTACACTACTAATCATACCAACTCTACAATACACTCAACTACTGATCAATACACTCAACTACTGATCAATACACTCAACTACTGATCAATACACTCAACTACTAATCAATACACTCAACTACTAATCAATACACTCAACTACTGATCAATACACTCAACTACTGATCAATACACTCAACTACTGATCAATACACTCAACTACTAATCAATACACTCAACTACTGATCAATACCTCACTACTGATCAATACACTCAACTACTGATCAATACACTCAACTACTGATCATACACTCAACTACTGATCAATACACTCAACTACTGATCAATACACTCAACTACTAATCAATACACTCAACTACTGATCAATACACTCAACTACTAATCAATACACTCAACTACTGATCAAACACTCAACTACTGATCAATACACTCAACTACTAATCAATACACTCAACTACTATCAATACACTCACTACTGATCAATACACTCAACTACTAATCAATACACTCAACTACTGATCAAAGACTGAATATAAACTATGTTAAAGTGTTAGCATGTAGCCTAGCATGACTGAATATAAACTACGTCCTCTGCTTCATGACTGACCTGAGCTTTGAAGGAGCTGACTCCACATGCTGGGTTGTTCTTGACATCACCGGCCACGTTCCCTCATTTGATGTCTTTGATGGACAGGTTTTTGACATTGAAGCCGACATTGTCTCCAGGCTGAGCCTCGGCCAGAGACTCATGGTGCATCTCCACCGACTTCACTTCTGAGGTCAGATTTGCAGGGGCAAAGTTCACCACCATGCCGGGCTTCAGCACCCCCGTCCCCACTCAACCCACTGGCACTGTGCCGATACCTGAAACACAGACATGTTTGTATTCACAGGGGTCAGTACCGCAGCCCACCACCAGAGGGCCTCTGAGATATCTCCAAACATTCCTCGTCAGGTGACGTACAGAAACCTGTAAATGTGGGTACCTCCGATTTTGTAGACGTCCTGCAGAGGTATCCTCAGAGGAAGCCGTGGGTCGTTCAGGAGGGATGATGCTGTTCAGAGCCTCGACCAGAGTCTTTCCACTGGCGTTCCCTGCAGCCATCTCCACATTCCATCCTTTAAACCATGGCATCTGTGGAGACACAATTTTACCTTCAAACTACATTCTCGATCCATGCAGCCCACCCCCATGAACCATTGAATGATTAGTCCTTACGTTGTTTGACACTTCTATCATATTGTCTCCACACCAACCGCTGATTGGGATGAAGGCCATACCTTTCGAGTTGAATCCGATCTTCTTGAGGTACATGTATACTTGCTTCCTTACTTCGTCAAATCACTCCTCATTGAAGTTTATGGCGTCCATCTTGTTGATGCCTACAATCATCTGTTTGACACGCATGTTCACGTGTCTGGCCATTTTTAGAGATTCCCACCTCAAACTCTCCAGTTGCATCAGCACAGCACAGTCAACCTACAGTGACATCATCCCTGCCTAACAAAACTAACAAACTAACAACTACTCTGTGTCCTTTACACCTTTCTCAGCTTATGTCCTCCTCTGTAAGTCGCTTTGGATAAAAGCGTCTGCTAAATGCAATGTAATGTAATGTAATGTAATCATCAGTGACATCATGAGTGACATCAGCAACTTAAACATCATAGATCAAAGTGGACTAAACTGTTAGCATGTAGCTTAGCATAACTGTATATACTGAATGTCAAAGTGTTAGCCTAGCATCCTGTGACAGTGCTTTGACGAGCAGTGGGTGGGTGGTACCTGAGCGGTTCCTGTGATCATGTTCTTGATGAAGTCGCGATGTCCCGGCGCGTCGATGACGGTGATAGCGTATCGTTTGGTTTCAAACTTCCAGAGCGCGATGTTGATGGTTATGCCACGCTCACGCTTCACCTTCAGCTTGTCCATCACCCAGGCATACTTGAAGGACCCCTTCCCCATCTGTAACCATTGCAATATGTCAGCCAATCAGACGCCTGGACAGCTCTATGTAGTACTATCACTGAAGTACTACAGTGTAGTACAGTGCAGTACAGTGCAGTACTGACCTCACTAGCCTCCTTCTGGAACTTCTCGATGGTCCTCTTATCGATTCCTCCCAGCTTGTAGATCAGGTGACCTGTTGAAGTTATTCCCAGAGTCCACGTGGCCGATGACCACGACGTTAAGGTGAAACTTTTCCTTACCCATGACTACACACACACATGCACACAACCCTCAGATCAGTTCTACCAGTTACATCAAGTCACTTTAACTCCAAACATGGGACTACTGCAGTACTTTATAAACATAGAACATTAGACAAACATTGAGAGAACATTGAGAGAACATTTCCCAAACACTGATATAATACAATATTATTATATAATAATATTAAGACAACATTAAAGGGCCTATTGTGTTTTGTGTTTTGCAGAGCATCAGCTGGCCGACTGACAGCAGAGACTCTCTGTCCATCTTTATAGACACAGACCAGCTGATGCCTCCAGCCAATCACAGCGCGGCTCTACTGTAGGTAATGATGGTGTGAAACCGGATGGACAGTCTGTCTGTCCTGACTCACAGGTCTCATGCTGGATGCTGATTAGCTGATCTCTGAGGACGACTCGACCCCTGCAGGTTAGAAACTAACAAATGTGAAGAATGTTTATGAGAAGAGAAAGCTCGTTTAACCCAATCTATTACTGTAATGTAATCTATTACAAATACACAGCAGACCTGAAGGGTTTTTCAAAATAAAATGTAACCTTTTCAAATTAAAGGACAAACTGATTCATCCTGATTTCTGGATGAAATTTGACACATTAACAAGTGTGTCTGTGTGTGTGTGTGTGTGTGTGTGTGTGTGTGTGTGTGTGTGTGTGTGTGTTGGGGAGGGGGTGTCCTCACAGTTAATGTAATCCGGCCTGTCGATCCTGCTGAGCTGCTTTTTTCTGTCATGAAACTTCATTTGTTCGTTCAGATCCTGTACTGAAGTACTCATACTACACTGAAAATACACTGTACTGAAGTAAAAGTATCAGTTACAGTTATGTTACAGTGGGATTGGTTCAGTGTGGTGACAGTTTTGTCGTATTGTCCTGATGGAATGGGGGTAAAAAGTGAAATACTACTTAAATACTAAATACATAAATACTGTACTTTTTCACAGGTGAGTGAGTCTCATGTGGACCTGCAGGGCTGCATTCAGGATCTGTGTAAATAAATACATCATGACTCTACCTTTGCAATATTATTTATATCTTGCCACTTCCACCTTTAGTACTCATTCTTGCACATCTGTCAGTTGTTTGTCTGTTTGCCTATTGTTGTTTAATACTTTCTTATTTACTGTATAGGCTGAAGGATTCTTTGGTCTGTTGTTTTTTTTGCCTTAACTATTTTTATTCTATTTTTCTTTACTTCTATAGTGTATATTACACCTTGCTGCTCTAACAAAAGAATTACCTGTTGTGGAATGAATAAAGTATCATCTAATCTAATCTAATCTAATCTAATCTAATCTAATCTAATCTAATTGAACTTTTCCAATATAAAAAAAGTGCAGTGCTGAATGGTCTACAACAATGAGGTAGACGTGGGTACATATAAACAGCAATTAGCACAGATGTATCCAGATAGACACAAGTTGAGTTGATATAACTCAAAAGAGACAAAAGGTAACAAAAAAGTGTAACATTATGCAGATTATTCCTATTCCTATTCCTCCCCGGGTCACTGCCACTGGGCATAGTATGAGCACATTGCCATATGTTCTGGAGTTTTCTCTCCTGAGGCTCCTGAGAATTCTGGGCGTGTAGTATTTGTGGTGTTATCTTGGGGTTTAAAGTCGATCCACCAGGATGAGTTGGGCAGAATGTGAGACCGACTCAGGCACTTCTGATGAACTTTGAGAGTGTCTCTAATTCTCCTTGGCCAAGCGTCAATAAATAATACAGCATAAGACATCAGAGGCTCTTGAACACTTTCTGAACTCCTGACCTAAGGATGAATAAAGAGTTTGCAGCATAGTTAGGCTGCACCCAAAGCTCAAACCTTCACATGGTGGATGCATTCATGAAGGCAGCCTACACTCTCTGCAGTGAGTAACTTTCTCTAGTTTTAAATGGGACATGGTGTTTTCTAGCCATTGTGCATGGGTGAGAAGGGAGGCATCCCTCCACCTGAACAGGATTACTCACTGAGCTAGAAGGGAGGCAAAGGTATCATACAATGTGCCATTTTTTAATAGCTAACTCTACCCCTTGCTACCCAGTCTGGACAGTCAGGTTGGCTGTAAAACACAAGATGGCGATATCAAAAAGCATGGGGCTTAGGGGGCTCAGGGGGCACTCCTGACAGGTTTTGTGATGTTAACTGAATGGTCTTGACCGTGGTCTTGAGTTAGTATCAATTGAGGCTGTGGGGTGTAAATAGTGTAATTTAATTTGATAAGTAACCCATTCAACCTGGTCAAATGCTTTCTCTGTGTCAAGAGAGACCAAAGAAAGAATTTCTTTAAAAATTCTTCCAGGAAGTTGTTGGAGCCCGTACGCTTGCCTGACATGAGGAGATGGCTGAAGCTATTTCTGCCTGAGATAAAGGTTATTGTATTCGCTTCCTTAAGTCTGATCAAAGTCTGGGAAAATTGAAACCACTTAGAAAGTAAAAAATTGCATTATAATCAATCTGTGAATGAGAGTGATCTGCACTTCTGAAGACACTTTACAGCCTTTTTCTTGTATATGCTGGTGGGGTCACATCTCAGTGATTCATATGTGTAGGGATCATTCAGGTGGTGTGGTAGTCAGCTGTGTTGAGAACCACTGTGCACCTTCCTTTGTTTCCTGGGATGGACGGTGATGGATGGTGATGGACAGTCCTTCCATCATTCCTCATTTTCAGGGTTCAGCTGATCAAACTGAGTCTTGGTCCGGCCTGGGTGGGTTGTGGTTTTGTGTAATGACTGTTTTTTAAAGCAACATGAGGAACATTCATCTTTCCTAAAAACCACGTCAGTTATTTGGTGAAATATTGTATGAGCAGCAATATGAGCAGCTTTGAGATCTTTGTTAGTAGGAAACTAGACCAGTCAGAATCAGTGATGCGCGGGTTGATCCAAATTGAGCGGGTGCCCGAGTCACGAGTCACGAGTGTCACGAGTCACCAAAGAATATTTTGAATGATATTCGGGTCGTGGTCGGTCGGGTCATTTGAAATAAAGATGCTGAGTAAAGTTTTGTAATTTATGTAGTAGACAAAATTTTCTGTGAAATACACAGACTTTATTGGCTGAATAACTGGCGCGAAGATGCCACGAGCTCTACAGGAGGTAGAGAAAGGATAGACTACTTTTAAAAATGCGGGTCAGGAAGCAGGTTGGGTACAATATTTCACAATTATTTGCTGCGGTCCGAGTTCGGGTGGGTTAGTTTAAAACGTCGGTCGGTGCAGGTCGATCTAACATGGACCCGCGCATCACTGGTAAGAATCATTAAAGAATAACCAGACAACAAAACTATGACAAACTGAACCTTATGAACTCTTATTTATTGATATCGACATGAATGTTGATGGGTATGTACATCACAAAAAGGGTTAGATTGAGGTTTGACTTCACTATCGAAGGAAGTGACATCATATTTCTTGATCTACAGAGACCTGAAATGTATCAACAACAAAGACTGCATATTGCATTTGTTAACACCGTCCTTGTGATCTTCAAAATAAACAGCCGGTAACATTAAAGTGTCTCCTGATTGGCTTTGTGCCTTTTGCAGTAACATGTTGTTCCACTGTGGAAAGCTTCTTTTTCTTATCAGGGAATACTTTCTCATGCTGTACCTGCACCAGTTTGTTCCCCAGTGCTCACATAATGTCAGTACTGTTTTGGCAAACACAGAGCGACACTCGAT
Organism: Larimichthys polyactis; assembly: GCA_018985215.1. NCBI lineage: Eukaryota > Metazoa > Chordata > Actinopteri > Sciaenidae > Larimichthys > Larimichthys polyactis. Next base: position 124,584 of record JAFMOB010000385.1, read on the forward strand.
AATTCATCACCACACACACACTTCACCATATTACAGAAATACACTGACAGTGATCATCTATGACAAAAAAAAAACCCAAAACACTCATTGAACATTTAACAAGATCACAGCACGACATATTCTGGATATTCCACAGCGAGCATGAAGTCAGTACAACAGAAGAAGGTCCAGTGTTTCCTGCTTTCACACAAAGATTGCAACATTCCCAATAAATCATACATCATTTTTTATTTTGACAACAAAAACATCTCAGTTCCAGAGGGGGGTAGACCATACTATCACATCATGCTTATTAATTTTCACTTATGCTGGGATTAGTACTACTTTTTATTACCATAAGTTTCAGTAGAGTTTCATCTACCAAACAAAGCGTTGTCAGCTGCAGCAGGCTGTCAGGTGTTTTCATGGGTTGGCTACATGCTGACTGGACGGTCTGGACTTCTTAATCCAAACGTTGGGTAAAGTTTTCAGGGAAAAGTCCTTTTTGAGCAGCAGCTCCATGTGTTAACCAATCACTCTCTTTGATTCCTGTGAGCCAGCCGGCATCCTGCAATAACAGCCACAAAAATATCACTACCAGCCTGAATGACGATGTTAATACATATGCTGCTCTCTTCCACCATGCTGTTGGCCTCACCTGATCCTCAACTGAAGCAGTGGGAACCACCAACACCACATCACCTCTCTTCAGTTCTAGCTCATCTGAATTTGCAGCCTCAAAGTCGTGCATCGTCTCCACCTACAGTTAGAAAAACAAGAGTCCCACTTCAGAATGAACATGTTAACAATACATACAACAGCTTTAGCTCTGTTGCTGTCTAGACAAATTTTGACCTTGTAAAGAAAATCATCAGGGAATCCAGAAACCCCTCCAGATGGACTCATGTGTTTGATGGTCTGCTTCTCAACTGTTACATCATTGTCACTGATGGTGGTGGGAGAGATTATGTCAGCATCACGGTCATCATCACCTTCATTACTGGAGGCCGGCTCGATGACCACAGAGGGGATTGGCATCTTCTCCTATGGACGACAAACAACACTCCCACATTAATCATCTTTCATTTCACACCTATAAACACACAGACAACCAACTAACCAGTCATTCAACCAACCAGCTATTCAACCCACTAACCAACCAACCAGTCATTCAACTAACCAACCAACCAACCAACCAGTTATTCAACTAACCAGCCGGTCATTCAACCAACCAACCAACCAACCAACCAACCAACCAACCAACCAGTCATTCAACTAACCAACCAACCAACCAATGAAATAATATATATATATATATATTTTACAGATGATTATATGATGTTCACTTAAAACTGATCACAGTGACAGGACTCTACAAACAAACTGCTGCACTAAACTCAAATAAAACACAAACTGACTGCATGGAGGTCATAATTAAAACTGACTTATCCATTATTTTATTCATGGATAGTTACCGAAGGAGCTGCTTCACCTGGAGGTGTTGTAGCTTCGTCAGTGGGATGAATCTGTGTGCATGCAGAAATTATTCATTAAACACAACACAATGTTTGTTTACATCAATTAAATCATTAATTCATAACTTATTATACACAGCTCCTATGACAATTTTTTTATGTTCAGGTGAATGTCAAAACATCAAACTACAAATTCAAACGTCAGTCAGCCACAAGGTCTATTCTCAGAATCTGCTGCAGTTTTACTCAGTGTTTCCCACAAATCACCTAATACTGTTAAACTTGTCCCGATACAGTTTCATAATGAACTGAGATTATAGTCAGGCTGATGTAAGAGTTAAACAAATAGTTCAAAAAGCTACAGTTTGTAGTTTCAGAGCAAACATCTGCATGGCACAGAAAACTAAAGAGAGGTGAGATCGAGGTTTAACCACAGGACCATCAGCCAACAGATGCAAAGCCTCCAACAACAAATCAAACTCGGTATTTATAAAGTAGGTCATTAAAAAACATGAACTAGTTCAGTTTTGGGACTGTGAACCTGTGGTTGATACATCTCAGTGATCAGACCACCTTTGATAATATTTATCAAATATTCAGCTGAGCCGTGGTGTACGTGATATTTTATATTTGAAAATGTATTAAAAGGAATTCTGGAGGACTTTTTGTCGTTAGAACTACTCATACCTTTACACCAGTGTTTATGATGAAACAAAGCTAAAGCTTATTTCATTGTTTTATTATTGTATAAAATAGCAGCAGCTTTGTAATGATTTAGTTCTTCAGTCACTGTTGACAAAATAATCCAGTGAATGTATTAAAATGTTTTATCCATCAGAAAGTCAAATTAAAAGGCAACAACACGTACCTCACTGAGCTCAGCCTTCTCAGAGCCTGGAAAGCCAACAGTTGACTTTGGAGAGAAAATCACATAAATCACATTATTTCTTAAATTCAATGTGAGATGGGCTCTAAACTTAATCCATCATCAAGTAACTTACAAACTAATGTCTGTGACCTCCTGTTGATCTACTCTGACCTGTGATCAGGTGAACGGTGTCTCTGTCATTTGTACGTCTGTTCTCACACTATGTAACTTTGGGCTCCGGGTCGGGAGAAGTACGTAACGCTTTACGGCACTAAGTCACACAGCAGCAACTATTTCACTGATTCTGGTGAAACTGGATCATATTTTATGGAGGAAATGTTTTCTGGTTTTCCCTCTGATGTCCTCCGGCTGCTCCGCCTCAACTCTCTGTGATTTACAGAGTTTATGATGGACAGTAAAGTAAACTGCTGACAGCCCTGGGCGAACCCCCCCTCCCGAGGATCAGTCTATCCCGCGCCCCCCTCCACCTTGCCAACCAAGTGATCCCCCCCCTCGGGCGCGCCCACTCCACTAACTTGATGAGCAGTATAGAAAATTGGCGAGTTTTTTTTTTTTTCCGGGTGCTCACGCGCCCTCACGGAGACTGAGCCCTGGGCGGTCGCCCACATTACCCAAAACCGGCCCTGTCCAGGCTGTCTAGACTGTGAACTCAGAGCACCAAGGGAGTGTTGGTATTTGTACCACAGGCTCAGCAGCAACATTGTACAGTTGCTTGATGTTTGGCTGTTAGCAAAGTTGTTGACTCACTAGTTTTTGATCAGAAGTAATGTAATCAGAACAAATACTCGAGTACAGCTGAACAGAGTACACAGTAGGGTTACACTCTGAAACTGGAGGCAACAAATCACAACAAACATGATTTATATGAGATGATAGGTTAGATCTGCTGAAATATCCAAACATTCACTAATGAAACATGATGACACTGATGACGATGACGATGATGATGACACTGACTATGATGATGATGATGATGACACTGACTATGATGATGATGATCAGGTGTTTACAGATGGCAGCAGTGATTTATTATGTTCAACACTCACAGCAGGCTTCTCTTCTTTTGGACTGCCAAAACTTTCTGCTGTATCTTCCTCATCAGCAGGGGATGCTGCAGGTTCGTCCACCTGTTCTCCAGCAGGGGGCGCTGCAGGTTCGTCCATGTGTTCTCCAGCATGGGGCGCTGCAGGTTCGTCCACCTGTTCTCCAGCATGGGGCGCTGCAGGTTCGTCCACCTGTTCTCCAGCATGGGGCGCTGCAGGTTCGTCCACCTGTTCTCCAGCATGGGGCGCTGCAGGTTCATCCACCTGTTCTCCAGCAGGGGGCACTGCACGTTCATCCACCTGTTCTCCAACCGGGGGCGCTGCAGGTTTGTCCACCTCTTCTCCAGTAGGGGGCGCTGCTGGTTCATCCACCTGTTCTCCAGCAGGGAGCGCTGCAGGTTTATCAGCAGCAGGGGGCGTTGCAGGTACATCTTGTTCCTCTGAGGCTTCAGGAGCCTCACTTGATTCAGTGTTAACGTCATTCTTTTGCAAAGAATGAAAGATGTGGTCAACCTTGAAACTGTCCAAAGAAGGCACTTTGGCCACTGATAGTGAGCAAAAAATTCTATAAAAGGCTTCTAATTCGTAAAAAATGTGTGAAGGAACCATTCTTTGGCATTAATCTACGCTTCCCACTGGATTATTGACTTCATCTAACGCGTTTTAAAAGTTAAAAGTAGCTCCCACACAACACATTCTAAACAGTCAGCTACAAATCTGCTAACGCAAGATAAATGACATGGGAATGGAACAGAGCTGATATCAGAAGTGCAATAAAAAGAGAAAATAGACTGAAAAAATAAATAAATTTGATAAAATGTTTAGTTTAAAAGACAGAACAGTTCAGTATCGGTTGAAGGTTCTCAAAGACAACTGGACTCAGTTTGCTGAAGACGTCTCATCCAAAACCTTAACAACCCCCAACCACACCTTCACTCAGGTGACCTCAATGGCCAACAGGATGGGTGTGTCCATGAGTCACATGCCTCTTAGGGTGTCAATTACCAAACAGAGGTAAATACCTTGAACTCCTCATCAGATAGGTAGATCCTAAGAAGCCTTTTGGAAGAGATGTCTTTAAAAAGCTCAATGAGTTGACTTCAAGAACCTTTAACAGATACTATGACCCAGACCCGAACCTTTACAGAAATGTTTGCGATTAATTAGTTAATTTTTTTTTAAATCGATTGACAGCCCTAATATATATATATATATATGATACTTCTATAGAATTGGATGTATTTAAGTTTAAAACTTACCATCTTATCAAAATCAGCAAAAAATGATGGTTTAGTGGCGTCCTTCAGAGTGCACATGTTTAAAAGACGAGGTCACAACAATCAGTCAGGAGCGAGATATACATGATGATTATTATTAATCATGATAATAATAATAATATTACTATTATGTATTTACACAAGAATATTTAATGTCAAGGTGCTTGACATTCAGGGACAGGATGACCAGATATAAAGAGACGACATATAAAGAGACAGGGCATTAAGATAGGACCTCTGACCTCTAGAGAGACCTCTGACCTCTCACCTGTTTTCTAACACTGACTGACATACAACTTCAAGTTATCTTCTAATGAGCTTAGTGGTTTAACATAACAAGGTTGGTTGGTTTTTGGTCAAAGATAGAAGTCCTGTTTTTTGGTTTAAACTGCGATCTGAACATTTGAAAGTCACAGGTGGAAGCAGAAAACAATAAAAATGACATTAAACTGGATAAAATCAACAGTAATACATTTTTATCCTTTTCATCCTGACAACGGAAACACATTCAAGGTTAGTTTGAAAACTTACCTGTGAAAATCCATTAAACGCGTCGGTTACCTGAATTCAATAGACAGACAAACAGACACAGATCAGTACTAGAAGCCTTTGGTCAGACGAGTATATCTGAGACGTGTAAATGAATGTATGAAACAAACAAGCAGACAAAGCAAGCACAAGGAAAGGCGAGAGGAGCTTAGGCTGGGATCCGAGTTTTAAAACTACTTTCACTTTGTTTGTCAATCTGTGGGAGGGTAGAACACAGGAAAGGGTTTCAGTTCATTTAGAGTCTATTCTCTGTCTATCTGCTAATCTACCACACTGGGGACGAAGGAAGTCAAGTACCTCTTCCTTTTCTGTTTCTAGCTCTTGGTACAATTTTCCAAATCTCCGGTTTGCAGCTTCATCTTCGGACATGTCTGAATTTTCTGGTTCTTTGTGAATTCTGGGAATGTTTACATCTTTAAATCCTTCTGCTGCTGAGACAGACGCCAGGTTTTGTTGAGTGACAAAAGAGTCACGAACTTCCTGCCAGGATGTGGTGTTGGAAGCAGAACCTTCAGTCCCTGAGGAGGCAAAAGGGTCCATATCCCACCCACTCCTTCCATCTGCAGTGGCAACAACCCTACTTTCTTCTGAGGTCTCCGCAAATGGATCAAATTCAAAACCACCACCCTTATCTCCTCCCTGTGTTTCAGCAAAAGGATCTGAATCAAACGCACCTCCTCCCTGTGTTTCAGCTGAAGGATCTGAATCAAACGCACCTCCTCCCTGTGTTTCAGCAAAAGGATCTGAATCAAACGCACCTCCTCCCTGTGTTTCAGCAAAAGGATCTGAATCAAACGCACCTCCTCCCTGTGTTTCAGCAAAAGGATCTGAATCAAACGCACCTCCTCCCTGTGTTTTAGCAAAAGGATCTGATTTAAACGCACCTCCTCCCTGTGTTTCAGCAAAAGGATCTGAATCAAACGCACCTCCTCCCTGTGTTTTAGAAGGATCTGATCAAACGCACTTCTCCCTGTGTTTCAGCAAAAGGATCTGAATCAAACGCACCTCCTCCCTGTGTTTCAGCAAAAGGATCTGAATCAAACGCACCTCCTCCCTGTGTTTTAGCTGAAAGATCTGAATCAAACGCACCTCCTCCCTGTGTTTCAGCAAAAGTATCTGAATCAAACGCACCTCCTCCATGTGTTTTAGCTGAAAGATCTGAATCAAACGCACCTCCTCCCTGTGTTTTAGCTGAAAGATCTGAATCAAACGCACCTCCTCCCTGTGTTTTAGCTGAAAGATCTGAATCAAACGCACCTCCTCCCTGTGTTTCAGCTGAAGGGTCTGAATCAAACGCACCTCCTCTGCTCTTCAGCTCTTTTTTTTCATAGCTCTCTGGTGAAACCTGTTCTACACCATCATATCCCCACCCATCTGAGGGATGATCTTCATATGAAAGTTCGTCATCAGCGCTTGCCCAAACTCCCCCCTGTCCTCCATCACCCCACTCTTCAGCAGTCTCATATTCAGACCCAGACCCATCTGGAGACCTGGACTTGTCTCCTCTGTCCTCTGGGCGGTCTTCAATCTCTTCACCATACTCGTTGGTGAATCTAAGTCCTGGTGTGGACTTCCTGCGGTCTTCCTGCCCTGAATCTACCTGCCTACTCTTATCTTCATCACCTCTGGCTGCAGAGGGCTGATGGTTGGGGTTAGTTTGAGAGTCCCAGCTGCTAACCTCAACTTCAGCTGCTGGGGCTGGGGCTGCCTCACTGTCCTGAGGAAGTGTTGTTGTGTCTTGGGCCTGGGGCCAACCCTGGGCCCCACCATGTGCCTCGCCCTGCATCCCCTCCAGCCCTACTGCAGAGGCCTCAGCTCCTGAAGCAGCATCTCCATTTGCTGATACTGAACCAAAGTCAGCGGACCAGTCGGCGATGAAGCCAGCATCTGCAGCCTGCTTGGGAAGAGGCAGGGAATGGGTTAAAATAGACCCCCCGACTCTAAACCCACAGCACTAAGTCCAGCAGGAGGGTCGGTGACCAAACCAGACAGGTTGAGCCTGTATGACCCATTCACTCTGAATTATGGGTAAATTATGCCAAACATGGCTTCAGTATAGTCAGGTGAAAAATAATTCATCTGTAGCTGACGTCACGTTTTATTGAACTGAACTGATCTTTGACACGTTTTTTAAATGGTGAAATACGAATGTGCTTCAGAGTAAACACACAAACACATGTACATGAAATTATGATTTCATATGTGTGACTCCATTATCATTTAAATTAAAAGTCACTCTTCAGCAACATGATTGATTATATTTTAGTGTTAATGATAATGATGGTGTGTAACTGTGTGTACTTACAGGCTGAGCTGTCTGTGCATTTGCCTGAAAAAATAAAAAGTGAACGAAAATGGTTCATATCAACAGACAGCGTTTAGTTCTTAGTTTATTTGTAATAATCAAATCTTAACTCACCGACCACATATCCCACGGTACAGCTGTCTGCAAGGGCCAGAGCACAGTCACATCATTTTAATATAAAGGGACACAGTAGTCCACAAGAAAGTACAGAACCTAAACAGAACCAGAACCCAATTCTCTGAAAACACACAGGGATATAGTCACCTATCTACCTGTCAAATCAGTCAGTGTCGGGTCAGTCACCTGGCTACATGTCGTGTCAGTCACCTGTCTGCTGCTGGTTTGGTTTTGTCCAATGAAACGTGTTCAGGTGAATGTGGTTTCATTCAGGTTCAAACTGTTGCTGTGAAACATGAGACCACCTGTGGTATTGGCGAAACACTTTCATCTGGCTGAAAGGCATCAAAGTCCAAGTCGAGAAGAGACTCTCCGGGTCGTTCGTTGGGCTGTGACAAAAGAAAAACAGGTAAACAGGTGAATACAACACACTGTGCTCATTACAAAATGGTACACCTGTGATGATGCCACACACCTGAGAGGGTGATGGTGCTGGTAAAAATTCTCCTCCAAACAGGTCGATGATCTGTTCCTCTGCCACCTCCTTGGTAGGTGTTACCTTTGGTGGTGGAGGTACTGGCGGTCCCTTTTTGACCTGTCAAAAACAACAAAAAGTTGTAAAACTGTTAATGTTTAATAAAGTTCTAAAAGGCAAAAATGATGAATGGAGCAGGGAAACCACAATATGGTCTAACACTTAATTTACTATGACTATTTAAGTTCCCACAACAAGTTCTCACAATAAGTTCCCACAATAAGTTCTCACAATAAGTTCCCACAATAAGTTCCCACAATAAGTTCTCACAATAAGTTCCCACAATAAGTTCTCACAGTAAGTTCTCACAGTAAGTTCTCACAATAAGTTCCCACAGTAAGTTCTCACAGTAAGTTCTCACAGTAAGTTCCCACAATAAGTTCCCACAATAAGTTCCCACAATAAGTTCCCACAGTAAGTTCCCACAATAAGTTCCCACAATAAGTTCTCACAATAAGTTCCCACAATAAGTTCCCACAATAAGTTCTCACAATAAGTTCCCACAATAAGTTCTCACAATAAGTTCCACAATAAGTTCTCACAGTAAGTTCTCACAGTAAGTTCTCACAATAAGTTCCCACAATAAGTTCTCACAGTAAGTTCCCACAATAAGTTCCCACAATAAGTTCCCACAATAAGTTCCCACAGTAAGTTCCCACAATAAGTTCCCACAATAAGTTCTCACAATAAGTTCCCACAATAAGTTCCCACAATAAGTTCCCACAATAAGTTCCCACAGTAAGTTCCCACAATAAGTTCCCACAATAAGTTCTCACAATAAGTTCTCACAATAAGTTCCCACAATAAGTTCTCACAGTAAGTTCTCACAGTAAGTTCTCACAATAAGTTCCCACAGTAAGTTCTCACAGTAAGTTCTCACAGTAAGTTCCCACAATAAGTTCCCACAATAAGTTCCCACAATAAGTTCCCACAATAAGTTCCCACAGTAAGTTCCCACAGTAAGTTCCCACAATAAGTTCCCACAATAAGTTCTCACAATAAGTTCCCACAATAAGTTCCCACAATAAGTTCTCACAATAAGTTCCCACAATAAGTTCTCACAATAAGTTCCCACAATAAGTTCTCACAGTAAGTTCTCACAGTAAGTTCTCACAATAAGTTCCCACAATAAGTTCTCACAGTAAGTTCCCACAATAAGTTCCCACAATAAGTTCCCACAATAAGTTCCCACAGTAAGTTCCCACAATAAGTTCCCACAATAAGTTCTCACAATAAGTTCCCACAATAAGTTCCCACAATAAGTTCCCACAATAAGTTCCCACAGTAAGTTCCCACAATAAGTTCCCACAATAAGTTCTCACAATAAGGTCCCACAATAAGTTCTCACAATAAGTTCTCACAGTAAGTTCTCACAGTAAGTTCTCACAATAAGTTCTCACAGTAAGTTCTCACAGTAAGTTCTCACAGTAAGTTCTCACAATAAGGTCCCACAATAAGTTCTCACAATAAGTTCTCACAGTAAGTTCTCACAGTAAGTTCTCACAATAAGTTCTCACAATAAGTTCTCACAATAAGTTCTCACAGTAAGTTCCCACAGTAAGTTCCCACAATAAGTTCTCACAGTAAGTTCCCACAATAAGTTCCCACAATAAGTTCCCACAATAAGTTCTCACAGTATGTTCCCACAGTAAATTCTTACAGTAATTGTAATATATATATATATATACACACACACACACACACACATATACACATATACACATACAAACACACACACATACATACACACACACACACACACACACACACACACACACATATATATACACATACATACATACATACATACAGAGAAAGGACAGAAACTGGTGTTACATGTTCACTCACCAATCAACAGACAAAAGTGCAGCAAAGAAAAACAGTCACAGAAAGATATGTGAAATTCAAACAGTTGACTAAACCAACAGACAGAAAATATTTAAAAACAGTTTGTGTGCTGAGACTAAAGTCACTGATCATTGATTAATCAATCACTATTATCTATCAATCACTATCATCTATCAATCAATCACTATCATCTATCAATAAATCACTATCATCTATCAATCAATCACTCATCAATCAATCAATCACTATCATCTATCAATCAATCACTCATCAATCAATCAATCACTATCATCATTCAATCACTATCATCATTCAATCACTATCATCATTAAATCACTATCATCTATCAATCAATCACTCATCAATCAATCAATCACTATCATCTATCAATCAATCACTCATCAATCAATCAATCACTATCATCATTCAATCACTATCATCATTCAATCACTATCATCATTCAATCACTCATCAATCAATCAATCCCTATCATCTATCAATCAATCACTATCATCTATCAATCAATCCCAATCATCTATCAATCAATCACTATCATCTATCAATCAATATCATTGATCATTCAATCACTATCATCTATCAATCACTATCATCTATCAATCAATCCCAATCATCTATCAATCAATCACTCATCAATCAATCAATCACTATCATCTATCAATCAAATCACCATCAATCAATCACATCATCATTCAATCACTATCATCATTCAATCACTATCATCAATCACTATCATCATTCATCACTCAAATCAATCAATCCTATCATCTTCAAGTCATCACTATCTAGCTATCAATCATCCCAATCATCTATCAATCATCCTATCATCTATCATCAATATCATTGATCATTCAATCACTATCATCTATCAATCACTATCATCTATCAATCAATCACTATCATCTATCAATCAATCACTCATCAATCAATCAATCACTATCATCATTCAATCACTATCATCTATCAATCCCTATCATCTATCAATCAATCCCAATCATCTATCAATCGATCCCAATCATCTATCGATCCCAATCATCAATCTCATTCACTATCATCTATCAATCATTAGCAATCATCATATCTGATCATCAATCACTATCATTGATCATTCAATCATATCATCAATCATTCAATCAATATCAATCACTCATTCAATCACTATCATCACTATCAATCATTCAATCACTATCATCAATCAATCACTATCATCAATCATTCAATACTATCATCAATCATTCAATCACTATCATCAATCAATCACTATCATCAATCATTCAATCACTATCATCAATCATTCAATCACTATCATCAATCAATCACTATCATCAATCATTCAATCACTATCATCAATCAATCACTATCATCAATCATTCAATCACTATCATCAATCAATCACTATCATCAATCATTCAATCACTATCATCAATCAATCACTATCATCAATCAATCACTATCATCTATCAATCACTATAATACGAGGAATGAGGTTCTGGATCCAGTTAGGAGCACAACTACCTGTTTATGAGAGTTTTGGACTGATGCAGATTTGATTTACCTGTGTGGGGGATTTTGGCCGTGGTGGTCCAGGTGAGACAGGGCGGAGCATATGATTGGAGCTGGCGTCTGGACTCTCAGGTGGACTCTCATCATCTGGTGGTGACGGGGTTCTGGCGAGTCGCAGTGGTCCTGAATCACTGTGGGAAGGGACAGAGTGTAAAGTGGACTTGATGACCCGGTTCATGAAACACTGCAAATCAAACTGAGCGAAAACTGAACCACGAGAAACCTGCCATAACTTTAAAGGACAACGATGTGACAAATGGCTGCATCATGTGACACTACATGAGAACAATCATATGACATATGTATATGTCAGAAATCACATGCCTGACCCAAATCCACAAACACAGAGCCAAACTGACCTTGGTGCTCCTTGGATGGTGAACATTTTGTCTGAGTGCTGCTCAGCCAGTTGGGTCATCACTTCATAGAGCTGCCTACAAACCTGGAAAGAAAATGAAAAGTCATTTCAACCAATCAGAGAAACGCCTCTCCTCAGGTAACGGGAGCATGTCACAAAGTGTGCTGACCGTATTGGTCACATAGTTGCATTCAAAGCAGCTTGAAAACGTTTTTACTGGTTCACTGTTTCCTCACCAGAGAGATCTCACGGTGAAATTTAGCTTCCAAATTTGTGACGCTCTTAAAGGTGCTGATGTAGAAGCCGACTCGACTGCAGAACAGAAAGACAAACGTGAGAGTGAGTTATCAAGCAAAATGGGAAAATGTATAACTAAATATATGCGGAAGGGAAATTCAAAGTCTGATCACAGACAGGTAACACACAAGGGGGTGATTCGATTTACACTAGAACTGAATATATAGAAATAGGAAACAGTTCACCCTCTTGACCAGAGGTTCAAACAATGGATTCTAAATGATATAACATCATTATGTCCAGTAGTTAAGGATGTAAAGGTCATGAGTTTTCAAGAAATGAGACAAGAATATAGATTAAACAACCAGGACCACTTAAAATACTTGCAATTAGAGAAAGCACAGAGTAAATTTAGATAACAGTGGAATAATTACAACCATAATTGGGGTTTATCATTCAAAGAAATATAGATTCATATCAACTTTAAATCAACATTTAATAGAGAGAAGAAGGAATACAATAAATGTTAGGCAGAAATAGTAAAAATAATTGACAGGTGAGTCATGTGACCTGACTCACCTGTCCCACAGAGTTGGCAGTTCATCCTGCAGACCAACGTTCAGCTCATCAAACACTCTCTGGGCCTTTTTCAATTCTTCATCTGCCTGCAAGCAAAATTAACAACATTAACATTAAATCTCCATCATGGTGAATCACAGACGAGTGGACTCACCTTCATCATCTTGCGGTCATTCTTCATTCCTGACACCTGCAGAGTTTCCATGTGATGGCGAGCGCTGTCGTAGTCGATGAGTTTCCGACTTCTTTTAGCCACACGAGTCTGAAACAAAGATTCTGTTTTTAGACGAGGAACCTTCCACGTTGAAATATTCTCACATCAAAAGACAGTTCGGTTACTTTGAGGTCTGGAAACTGCTGCAGGTAACCGTCCAGGTTCAGCAGGGTTGAGTCCACCAGTTTGTTATGGAAGTCTTCCCACAATGCATCACAGTCCTGCAGGAAAAATTCATGTTGTCAAAGGAACACATCAAAAAAGTATTCTGTATAACAGACAATGACATGCAGAGGTCTGCACCCTGCATGTCACAACAAAGTGATATGTTGGTGTTCTTGTTTTTGTCTTCCTGTTTTATTTTGAAATTTACCTGCCCTCTCGTTTCAGATCACTTGTTCTTCCCTTGTGTGTCACCTGTTGCTGTGATTCCTGATTGTCTCCACCTGTTCCCCATTACCCATCTGTGTGTGTCTCTATAGGTTCTGTGTCTCCCTTTGCCCTGTGCCAAAGTGTTTTGTCGTATGTTCGTTAACCCAAGCCAGCTCCAAGGTCTTGATCCTAGTCACAGTGTTTGTTTGTGAGTTTTTTGCCTCGTAACAGTGATTTTTGTGTTGTGACTTTTCTAGTCTTGCTTTTGGTTCCATAGTGTTTAGTTTAGTTAATTTATTGTCAGCCTCTCTTGGAGAGATTTTCTGTTCTTGGTTTTAGTCTATAGTATTGTATAGCCTCCACCTTTCAGGAGTGTGTTTGGTTCTTTACTGTTTTTCTAGTAGTGATTTAAGTTAATGTTTTGTAGCCTTTTGATTATCCTCCTTGAGAGTGATTTTGATTTAGATAATTTTTCATAATGGACATAGAGTTTTTCATCAAGTGTTTTTTGTTTACCTTAGTTTGACCTCGTTCTCCCATCTGGGAGACTCCTTTAGGTTAGTTTTCACAGCCTTTTGTTTCAGATCACTCTGTCAAGAGGTTTGTTTGTGTCCAATAAATCTGCTCACTGACACCTCCAGCTTCTGAGTCCTGTTTTGAGTTCGAGCCTGACACTGCAGAGGTATTTTCTGCTGTTTGGCTGACACTGCTCAACCCCAAATGTATCCTTATGGGCGGTGGCCCTGCAAGTGGAGGGCCTGTGATGGTAAAACTGTGGGTGGAGGGTCTAAACCTGAACTTCTATAACTTTCCCTGCATCATCATGAACATGATCATCAGAAAACTGTTACTGTTGATGATAACATGTAAAGACACATGGGCATTTGTGATGTGTTCAGGTGTCATCCTGTTGTATATGTTATGAGGCTGCTACAAGTCCCTCAGGCTGATCCTGTGGATCGTGTTTGTGTGGTGTATTCAGGTGTCTTTCTGTCATGTGAGTGTTTTAATGACTCACCTTCCCAATGACCATGACATCATCTTTTCCATGCCAGTCTGGTTCGTAGACTTCATGCAGAGACTGTGTCAGATTGATGGAGGCCTGTTGCATCCCTGCAGGAATAAATGTTCAGAGGAAACCGGTCAAACAAACTGCACTCTTCAACAGCAGAATCACATTTGTATGAAGAGTTGTGAGCCTCATACTAAATCAGCTGATTTGATGTATGTAAATATATTTTTAGTTTAAACAGTTAGTTTGTTCTGTTTATATTTTTATTGTAACCACAACTGTTATAAATGTTTGATCTTTTGTCACAAACGCAGAGTAAAAGGACTGGCGCCACAGTGTTACATCACATGATCTGTGTGAAGTGTCTCTTTGAGACTCACCTTTGATAGCAGCCATGTAGGACTTCATCTCCCTCTGCAGCCGAGAGCCTTCAGACTGAGCAGGTTAATCACACACACACACACACACCATGTGATAGTAAGTTGTCAGTTAAAGACTTTGTTGCAAACCATGTGGGCTTCATAGATAATTGGACACCTTTCTGTGGAAACCTGGTCTGATTAGGAGAGACGGCATCCATCCCACTTTGGATGGATGCCGTCTCTCATATCTAGAAACATGGCCAAGTTTATTAGTTGACCAAAACCATGTCGACAACCCAGAGCTGAGACCAGGAAGCAGAGCTGCAGTCTTACACGCTTCTCTGCGCCTCTATTAGAGCAGCTGCCCACCCAGTCCTTTAGTATAGAGACTGTGTCTGTCCCCCGTCCACCCAGTCCTTTAGTATAGAGACTGTGTCTGTCCCCGTCCACCCAGTCCTTTAGTATAGAGACTGTGTCTGTCCCCCGTCCACCCAGTCCTTTAGTATAGAGACTGTCTGTCCCCCGTCCACCCAGTCCTTTAGTATAGAGACTGTCTGTCCCCGTCCACCCAGTCCTTTAGTATAGAGACTGTGTCTGTCCCCCGTCCACCCAGTCCTTTAGTATAGAGACTGTGTCTGTCCCCCGTCCACCCAGTCCTTAGTATAGAGACTGTGTCTGTCCCCCGTCCACCCAGTCCTTTAGTATAGAGACTGTGTCTGTCCCCGTCCACCCAGTCCTTTAGTATAGAGACTGTGTCTGTCCCCCGTCCACACCAGTCCTTTAGTATAGAGACTGTGTCTGTCCCCCGTCCACCCAGTCCTTTAGTATAGAGACTGTGTCTGTCCCCCGTCCACCCAGTCCTTTAGATAGAGACTGTGTCTGTCCCCCGTCCACCCAGTCCTTTAGTATAGAGACTGTGTCTGTCCCCGTCCACCCAGTCCTTTAGTATAGAGACTGTGTCTGTCCCCCGTCCACCCAGTCCTTTAGTATAGAGACTGTGTCTGTCCCCCGTCCACCTACATTATTTAAAGATAAAACAAACAGAAGAGGAGTTCATCATAAAAACTTAATAAAAATTAAATCAACATCTCCAACAGTCCAAAATAAGAGAATTAAATGTGGACTATTGAATATCAGGTCTTTGTCATCTAAAGCTGTCTTAGTCAATGAATTAATATCTGACTATGATATTGACTTGTTCTGTCTCACTGAAACCTGGCTGCAGGAGGATGAATATGTTGCTTAAATGAATCCACTCCTCCGAGTCATTATAATACTCATGTTCCTCGAAGTACTGGTCGAGGTGGTGGAGTTGGAGCCATATTTGACTCAAGTCTATTAATAAATCCTAAACCTAAACTAAATTATAATTCATTTGAAAGCCTTGTTCTTAGCCTCACTCGCCCAACCTGGAAAACTTCGCAGCCAATTTTATTTGTTACAGTATATCGAGCTCCAGGTCCTTATTCTGAATTTTTATCTGAATTTGCAGAATTTGCATCAGGCTTGA